>JAFBJU010000646.1:287926-345151 GCA_016785305.1 Colistium nudipinnis
TCCCCCCTGGGGGGGCCCCCCCCCCCCCCCCCCTCTCCCCATCAGCTACTGTCAACACCTCACCACCCAAACCATCTTGGATCTGTGTGTTGTAATATCCCAGCTGGATTAGAACGCCGTGTCCCCATGCAGCTGGTGCTTGATGTGGCTTTAATAGTCGCGATTAATATCAAGAGCTTATATGCTCCACGGGCAGCGACATCAACGGCCCGTTGGAACGTTTTATTAATAAAGTTTGCGTATTTGAAGAATAGGAAAGGTTCAGAGGTCGGTCAAATGCAATGGGAACATAATCTGTGAACAATGTATTTTAGCAACACACTATAAAATAATACGCCTACACTTAGCCACCCTAATCAATGGTCTATTATATAGATATTTTTTGAAAAGGACACTAAATCATTCAAGGCAAGAGCCGGCTCTTTTTGGTTGGCTCGAAGCAGTTCAGTTTCGTTTTGCGCCACCATTTTTCGGCGCACGTGCCCACTTTACTCCCTCAAATTTGTTGCTTCCTTCCTAGAGCCCCGGGATTCAACACAACGGTACCTGTTCTGTGATTACAGACGGCACCTGTTCATCGCCGACCTGTTGTGCCTGTCTAATTACACAGGAAATTGATACTGAACTTGCGTTTGTTTGGGCAGATGTTCTCCAATGGACAGCTACGTGGAGAAGCCGACAAGACCAAGGAGGAGGACTGGTGAGAGTTCTGCAAAAAAAAACACAATTTTCCCCCTTTTTCAGTTGTGCTAATGTGGTTATCGGAGGAGAAAGAGTGACAGTTGTAAGTGATACTTGTCGACAACCGCACAGTGAAAGGCCACTATGTTTTGGTTGTCCGCACATTTTTGGGAGGCTGAGTTGAAATGCTGTGAGGGGGCCGAACATTTTCTAAGCTGCTTTATACCTTTATGCCTACCCCTGTCCCGTCTTGCGCACACACACACACACAGACACGCACACACACACAACACTCCTGTAAACCTGGGTTTGTCCATTACTACTCGGGGTCTGATTTGTAACCATAATAATCAACATTTACCCTTTGGTGTTTGTCCTCTCTGTCTGTTACGACACAATTATTTCTGCCAAAATACAGACGATGGTATAAACAAAGCCAGAGGTGGTCCTCTCGGTGAGCGCCGACTGTAGCCCCACTGCAAATCTACGAGGCTGAGCCACAATAGGGTTTTGGGAAGTGCTATACATAGCTCAGCATGAGGCAATGAGGGGGCAATGTTCAAATCGTGATGCCCCAGCCCCGCCCACAGAGCACATCTCAATTCAGATTTGCAGAGGGATGGTTCAGACGGTGACGTGGTGAATTATTTAAGGGGAATGGGGCCGTTACATGACATGGATGACGAGAATACTCGGAAACAAAACTTCATGGAAAAGCTACAGTCTCTCAAACAGCCAAAGAATCTTTTTTTTTTCCACTGAATCCAATTCTGAAAAGCAGAAATCTGGGTCTCACCCCAATTTTTTTTGTTTCACTCAGACTTACAAGATAATTTTTCTTCCCTATATGTTTTCATACTTATGGAGCGACATTTGGAGTTCCCTTTTCCAACTGTGAGCAGTTTGTCTGTAGGCTGACAGGGAAAACACAAACAACAGTGTCACATGACACTCTCCGTGTCTATGTGGAGTTTCCACACCCTGTGGTTGCTTTGATGGCTCCCTACACACACCCCCGTCCTGAAAACCCAGACCCCAACTGTGTTTTCCAGCCCGCTCACAGGGAACTGGCAGCCAGTGACACCAGTCCAAACATGATGTGTTTGTGTGTTTGTTTCGGTGTGTTGCATGGACATCATGATTTATATATATATATTTATAATATGTTATTATTATTATTATTATTCTTATTATTATTCTTATTATTATTATTATTATTATTATTATTATTATTATTATTTTATTATTTTTTTATTATTTTTCTTTTTTTCTTTTTTTCCCTTTTTTTTTCTTTTTTTATCTTTTTTGTTAATTGCGCAAGCCAAGTTGAGTCAATCACCTCTCGCCTCCCTGGCAGGAAAAGTGGAAAACGTGGGACTGAGAGACAACAATGATGAATGGATGGAACCAAACATTTAAAATAGCTGAACAGAGGGTACATAGGCATGTGTAATATGATGAGCGAAATAAGCGTATGTGGTAACATGATAGATAATTCCGATTGATATCTTTGAACCAGGTTTAATGAGTAGTCACATACTCCTTAAGCGAGGGCTGGGATTCACATATCCGTCATTCATCTTGGGTTGGCTAGTATCAGTTCAAAGACTTGGAGACTGTAAGACTTGGAAGGTTTGAATTTTGTTTACGATCTGAAGACAAAGTTCAGGGTAGAAAAAAAAAAAACGTTTTCTACCTTACACAAAAATCTATATATCACAAGGTACCCTGTAGGTTTGAAAAGTAATACAGCAGATCACACTGATTTGTGTGTGTGTGTGTGCGTGCGTGCGTGCGGGCATGCATGCGTGCGTGCCCGCATGCATGTGCAAAGATAAGAGTTCATACCTCTGCCTATATAAGGCTGTTCTATTCCTACTGCTCTTCCTCTGGGGATCTACTGCGATTGTCACTCACAGAACAATGCATGCCTCCTCACCATTTTACACTATGCCATAAAACTGCAGCGTTATCATTTTTGAAAACAAGCCTAATACAAAAATGGCACAAACGCGCCAGTCTATGCCGTTTTAGTTTCTCCCTTATAGTCAGTGCCAACAAAGCCTTCGGTAAACAAGAGTCCACAGTCCACAACTCCACAGTTTTAGGAGCAGGACCTCGGGTGACTGGATGACTGGAAGAATGTGCGGCTCATAATATTGGATTTACAATTGAGGGGGACATCATCCTCCGGATTGACAGGCTCACATGATACTTTGCTATAGTCTGTCGACTGACCCGCATGAGCGTACCCCTGTCTTATACTTTCCGTGAGGTCACGCTGTCCTTGTGAGTGACTAGAAAACAACTATTTTCTTCCCCCCCTTTTTTTTTTTTATACCGACCCTCTTTTCACCTATTGCCACGCTTCGATTGTTTTTTTGTTTTTTTTGTCAAATTGTCCAAAGGCAAGTGTGATGTGCTCTTGTGCCTATTTGCAGGCCAACTATAAATAGCCCGGCAGCCCACGCATGCTCATGTTTGATTGGAAATTTCGGAGCCTTAAGTCAGTGCTGCGGGGTGTCTCTCAGAGGAAGGAGACGAAACTTATGAACGGTGAGTTGACTTGACACAATGGACCTCGGAGTGTGATTTTTTTTATTTTTTTTTTAACTTTTGTTTACTTTCTGTTCTTTTCGAGTTAAATGTAATTTCACTTTATTTACTTTATTTTGTGTTCATGTACATATTATAGCTCTCTGTATCTTGTCAAGTTTTCAGAGTTCATGTTCTTACTTATTTTTTCTCATATTCATCTCTCAGGAAAGTGAAAAAAAAAAAGAAAAAAGAAACTCCTGGACATCGCATCATCGTTATTTTTATATCTCTAGCTGGTGGAAAATGGGTTCACGAAGGACAACGACGCGCTCCACTTCTTGGAATGGAAGGTCCAGCAATGGGGATAGTACGGGCGGGACGAGTCGCCCCGGCGGCTGCAGCTACCTCTCCAACGTGAGGCCAGAAAACAGGTACAGGTTCTCGGGGCGATGAAGAGCTCAGTCGGAATGGCTAAGACCCCCCCCCTGTGGGGAGGACGTGCGCACTAACTTGGGATGGCAGTCTGTGGCCTGTTGTGTCTTTCTCTGTTGCCATGGTCACCGGAGTTTAAATAAACAGCTGATTACGAACAGCATCTCAGTCATGCACCGCGGGGCGCAGCTCACATCAAGCAGCTTTTGCGTGGACAGATTTGTGCACGAATCAATGAGGTTGACGCCCCAGGTCTCGTACAGAGTAACTACCTTAACATACCAGTGAGTTGCCCATGCCAATCCCAAAATTTCCCTGCAAAAATGATGTGAGATGAAAAGAAAGTTGCGAGTTTATAAATTGAAAAACCACTTTTAACCAGATACAAACACCACAAATGTTGTTTTCATTATTGATCGAATTGTTGACGTATATGCTGTAGGTGGGGCTTTACGCACCATTTAGATGTGCATGCCAATGAGTGAAGTGCATGTACTAAACCGTGCCTATTATTCAGAAGTGTTTGTGTGAGAGCTCGCGTCTTGATGTGTCTGCTTAATGGTGAGTAACATGCAGTGAACCGTAGCGGTATCCTTAAACTGTGCACTGATCCAACACTGAAAGGCATGTCAACACCAGACATGGATCATCCGCACGTAATACAAGCTCTTCAATGATGTTCTTGCAAGCCCACATCAGTTTATATTGCGATATGCATGCGAATGTTTCTTTTTTTTTCCCCATTTCCATATGCCATAATGGTTCAGTATTCTTGAACCATACTAATTATTGTGATTACTTTCAGTTATTAATTCCATTTGGACTGATGAGACCTCGGAGGAAGGTCGTTCTGGAGTGCAGATGAAATTGTTGTCCGTGTTGCCTGTGGAAAAACAAAAACGCCAATTATACATAATGTTTAACAACATAAATTTGACCATGATTGTTCCCTCCAAATGTGAGTTTCGATGGCCAATTCTGCACGTGGGGAGTAATGAAATGATGTTGATTTTAATGGGCGTGATAGTTTGTACGTTTGTCTAATGCAGCTCAGTTCTACGTGTTTAACAATAATCTCGTTTTTTGAAGAAAAAAAAAAAAACGGCAGATGCCACATCACGACGGATCCTCTTTTCTTGCACAGGAGCACGTTCTGCAGTGTGATGGCACAGTTAACCGAGGAAACGCAGCCTTCCTTTGAAACGACGCTCAGGTCAAAAGCCGTGTCGGAGAAGTGCAACGTGAAGTTCTCGTGTGTGGTCGCAGGTAAACACTGCCTGAAGCATCAGAAATGTTTTGCGACAGTGCCCAATGTAAATGTTCTTGATTACAAAAACCAAATCTGTTTGTAATAAGCATTATGTTTGTCAGAAGGTAGGACGGTAACAACTGAGGAAATGATTACACCAAATAATGAATGCTCTCTGAAAGAAAAGCTCTGATTTCCCACATGCGATCATCTGAAATGTATTCTGAGTCATAACTCGACAGCGCCCTGCTTTGGAGCGATTATAGACGCCACCGCACAGGAAGTTGTTCACTCACTGCCTTTATATCCTGAATTGACCCACCCCTTCATCTTTTTTTTTTTTTACAGGCCACCCTACCCCTCAAGTTACCTGGTATAAGGATGATATGCAGTTAGACAGATACTGTGGACTGCCCAAATATGAAATATTCCACAATGGACAGAACCATTCCCTGCTCATTTACAAGTATGTATGTTTTAAAATACTAATACGACACCACGCGGCAACTGGTTCGACCAAATTGTGGCCTTGTTCGGCATACAGTGTGTGCGTGTGTGTGTTTATATCGTTTGCTTTATATGTTTCTATTGAGGTCACTTAAATTGGCTTTTTTTTCTTTTGGACAGTTGCACTGTGGAGGACGCAGCTATTTACCAGGCCTCAGCCATCAACAGTAAAGGTATTGTCTCCTGCTCCGGGGTCCTGGAAGTGGGCGAAATGAACGAGTTCAAGATCCACCAGCGCTACTTTGCAAAGCTCAAACAAAAGGCCGAGACCAGGCGCAGGGAGGCCGAAGGGAAAGAAAACCAGGAGCCGCTGCGCACCATCAGCCCGGACCGGACCCAGCGGAAACGGCGCTCCACAATGGAGGCCTTCCTCAGCACGCCCAGCTCCGTGGAGGAGGAGGAGGGCGACGAGGAGAGCCACCAGGCCGCGGCGGGGCAGACGGAGGCCAGGCTGCAGGAGGCCACTGTGGCGCGGGTGGAGGAGAAGCCCGTGGCGTACGGACAGGTCGCCAGTGAAAGTGGAAACAGGGGCGGGACGTACACCTGTGACGCGGCCCAGAAAACGTTCGCCGCACACCAACCCAAGATTCCCTTCGTCAAGAAGAAGATTAAAATCGGCAACAGTGCGAAGGTGGTGAAAACGGATGGAGAGAGGATGCCTGAGGAAAGAAAGTCGAAAGGGAGTTCGGGAGACGTAATGGAGGTGGAGAAGATTTCGAGTTTGATGGTGGAATCTGACTCAAGAAATGTCCCGGGGCAACGTCACAAAATAGCCACAGCCGACGCCGCAGCAATGCTGGCCCGAAGGCCTTCCAAGGATTGTGTGGCGCCTCCGCAGACTGAGCAGCTCAAAGTTTCCGTGTCTCCCGAAAGTCGCTCGCTATCAGAAACGGAAGTTAAGAAAGCTGTGAAACACGGGACTGAGGCTGGACGCAATGAAGCAGTAAAAAACTTGGGAGCGCAGAACAAAAGATTCGAGGACCCCCGGGGACTCGCGGACGAGGACATTGTTCAAACAGACAATGCCGCGGCCATGGACGTGGATGAGAAGTCCGGCAATCCCGACGGGGGATCTGCAGCTCACGGAAACCTGGAATCACGGGACGCACCGTGTGAAGGCCGGGTTTCGTCACCCCGCCAAGAGGCCGGAGATCAGCTGTCCGGGAAGGAAACCAGCGCCTGCCAGAAAAGCGCGTCTGAGTCGGGTCCAGCCCCGCCGAGTGAGGTGAGTGAGCACTTTCGCATGAGCTCATGAGTGCCTTGAGTAACACAAGCGTCCCGCAGCTATTTATGGCTACTTATAAGTACTCACCCGCTGTGTGACAAGAATGAAGTGACGCACATGCTGACGGCGGAGAAATGCCCAGACAGGTGCCAAAATTGGAGGGAAAAAAGTCGATTTAAAAAACCGAGAGAGGAACGCGGTGACCTCGCCTCCGGCGTACGACAGGTTCGAGGGAGCACGTGACCAATGTTGAAGTCATGTGAAGCTCCTTGAATGTGACCCCGTTTGACACTGATGGGAGGGTTGGAGCGCGCCCGATGGCTCGCTCCCCCACCATCCCCGAACGGGTGAATATCGGCCACAGAACGACACACATAGTGCCGGGACATATATACTCGCGAGAAACCCCGAGCTGACTCCGTCTGAAGCCAATTTTATCTGGCTTTACGCGAACAAAACGCAACGTGTTCATCCGTGAGCTTTAAGGATGCGCTACCGGACGGAATGTGCGGCCTTGCAATCAAAGCCGGACGAGCCGTTTCCCCTTCTTGGCTCTATTTAAAACAATTTGGCTGCTGGCCTGGCTTGCAAAGAAAATTTAAATTAAAATTAAATGGATGGATAATCCAAGTATTATCCTTGCCCCTTAGGGAGCGAACAAGTGTTTAAATTTAGAACCGTTCCTTTTTGGAAAGGATGGTGTCGTGTGGAGACCGGGCGGACGATGTCAAGTGTGCGAGTGCACAGTGAAAGTACAGAAATCCTTAGCCGTCTTAAATACCACGCCGTTCTTATTAAATGTAAAATGAAAATATATCCTCAACCTCCGTTTCAACGTGCTGAGGGATTGTCGGCCAATATTGTTATTATCATCATCATCATCATCACCACCACCACACGGCTTCTACAGTCATCTGTGCCGCAGCCACGTGGCTGAACACTGACGGCGCCTGAGACCTGAGACAAAACACCGCATGGCTGAAGAGCCCCCTTAAAATGATTGGCATTCCTTTCTGGCTCCACTTAAACAACCCCCTTCCTTAACTCAAGAGGCCTCGCCATGCCAGACATAAAAGGAAATGAAGCGAAATATAATAAATGAATATAATGGATTTTGTTTTTATCGGAATATTGTAGATTTTGAAATACTAAATATTTATAAGTTGGTTCTTTGGTTGTTGTTTTTTTTTAAGGCAAGATTCCAAACGCGTATTAATGTTGAAATGAGTTGATATACTGTATGTCTATGTAGGTTTTCCGGGTACGTGTCGTCAGATTTTTTTTTTTGCCAGCGTCTTGTCAGCCACCGGCAGCAATGCATTAAGATCTTTTTTCACAGACATGACCGTTGACCGGTTCACACATGGGTTTCCTGTGCCGCTCCACATGTTGCTGGTTGCACTGTTGCTGTTTTTTAAATGGGACATGGGGTGTATCCATGTCCTGCATAGCCAGGGACGGTGACAGAAGCCACATTTACCACATTGACATTTTTGCTTGTGTGCTGTCCCAAGGTCACTCGGGCCCAGACAAAGATGAGAAGGAACCATGCACCTGTCAACCTTGTGGTTCCACCAAAGTGTGTGAGGGATGCACCGCCACTGCAAGAGACTCCAGAAACCGGGAGAGATGGCGTGACAGCAGCGTCTTTACACCGCGGCCTTCAGGCAGCGCCTGACAAAATGGCACAGGACATAGGGGGTCATTCCAGGGGATCAAATGAAAGCCGGGCGGCCCTCCTTACAGACCTGCAAAAAAGTCCCCTCCAAAGCCGCGGCGCTGGTGAGAACAATCAAGAGGCTAAAAATGTGTCGCTCGCCCCGCAAAGCCAGGTTGATGTGGCGACGAAAACGGCTGAAAGGTCAGAAGAACCGTTGGAGGGCGACAAGGTGGGAAACGTATTAATACAGGCGAATAGAGTGGCCCCGAATCTCAGGATAGGTAAAATGGAGACTAAAGCGGCAGCGCTAGGTACGGTCGAAAAGCAGAAAGATGAAGATGCGGTCAGTGCGGAGGGTTGTTGTAAAGAGAAGAGGAACCTGTCGACAAAAATGGCCGAGGAAAGTCACTCAGAACCAAATAATCGAAAGCCCGCTATATCGAAGACTGCGGTGTCACACGTTACAAATAATTCGGTAACAACAAAGACCCCGGAGCAAGTTAGAGATTTCCCCGGAATTCCCGAACCCGTTTCAAACGTCGTGTCCGTCGCCGAACTTCTGAGATCCCAGATGAAGGCGCTTGACCTCGCGCTGGGAAACTCGGCGCCCACCAGGCCCCGCGACTTTGCACAAGGAGCCGCCCCCAGCGCGACGGAGACACGTCGGGGCTTAGGAAACGGCGGCAGAGGCGGTCAACTGGGGGCGGAGACGTCACCGCCTGGCGGGAAAAGCGAGATCAAAATAAATACCGCCAATCGGGAACAAATGAAGCCTCGCAGTAACAATTCGCCGTCGGTTCAGGCTTTTCAGAATCCCGGCAACGGATCTACATCCGCTTCAGAGCCCGCTGAAGTAGTCGCCGGAGGATCTGGGACTCTCATAAAGGCCAGGGCTCAGGAGTCGCACATTACTGTTTTGGAGCAGGCCCGTGTTCAAGGCAGGGAGGTGGAATTGATGCAGAAGTTAACTCCGGAAATTAAACTCAATGGCCATAAAGAAAGGGGGCTGCCTGAAATGATTCCCACCACCCTTGCTTTGCAGGGTGTGCCAAAGCGTCCCGCTCCCAGTGAATTGGTTGAGGACATGTCAGGGAGCGACCCCTTGCCCGATCCCCATCTGGAGGCAAGCCCGCTGTTGAAGAAACGAGATTGCGTTTCGCCTCTTGCCTCGGCTACGCCGCGAGAGCTGGCCTCGGGGGCCCGCCGCAAAATCCTCGCGGCCAAAACCAAGCCTGAGGAGGTCCCAGAGTCACCCGTGGATGCCCAAGATCAGAAAAGAGAAGTTTCCACCCAGAGCTGCAGGCTTTCCGCCAGCTCCGCCAGCCCCTCCGCGTCTCCGAGCCTGTCCCGAGCGTCGCCTCTGCTCCAGCCTCCCGCCGAGAGAAGCGCTCCCGTAGAAAGACGCTCCCCTCTGGTGACCAGGAGACAGGCAACAGTGGAGACTCAGGCTTTAGGCCAGCGGCCCGCTGAGAGGAGCCCTGACCTGCGGAGTGAGGGGAAACCAGCAGAGAAGGACAAGATCAACCAATTCAAAGGTACACAATTGTGGCACCCAACCTTTAATATGTCACAATATATATATATATATATATATATCTCATTTATATACACTATACTATTATATTTTACACTCTTTGTGTTAACCTTTAATATGTCACAATAAATAAATATATATATATATATATATATATCATTTATATATTATTAGAATCTGACCGGGATTGTTGCAGAAGTTATAGTAGCATTTGCTGACATTGCATCTGCTTACATATACAGTGTATATATATATATATACACTGTATATAAGATTTTTTTATATAGCCATAAACGCTTTGCTATGCATGCATCTTATGCATTGCGTTTTTACCATCTTCCCTGCTTTGGGATGTGTCTGCCTGCAGCTCCTCAAGTTATTCGCAAGATCAGGGCGGAAACCTTCGCCGACGCCTCAGGCCACCTCAAACTCTGGTGCCAGTTCTTCAACGTGCTGAGTGACTCCACGATCAAATGGTACAAGAATGAGAAGGAGATCGCTGAGATCAAAAGAGCGTAAGTGCAAAGTATAATCCAATTATACCAAGAGTATCACAATTTGCAGAATATTTGGAAAGTGTGTGGAAATGTATTACTCCTATATGTATACACACACACACACACACAAACATATATGTATTCTGTATTTTTTCAAGTTGTTTGGAAAATATTTGCGTTCCTTTCCCTCCCAGTGCAGGGGACGAGACTCAGGTCAACCTAGCCATTGTCCAAGCGTCCTCCGGCGACTGTGGCGTTTACGGATGCTCCATCACGAACGAATACGGAACTGACTCCACGGACACGCTGCTTAGTGCAGAGAGTACGTGTTCTTCTCTTTCACTTTCTTGACATTTTCTTAGCGTAACTTGGTTCTTGGCGTGTGTCACATTCTCTTTTCGTTCTCACAGTCTTAGCGGGGATGTCCCCTCGAGAGGACCTCGGTGGTAAGATGAGATTTTGCATCTTTTAATCACACTTTTTTTTTTTCTTATTTTTTTTTTTTTAAAGCCCGAGATGCATATGTTTTTTAACATCCCGTGAAATATTTTGTTGCTGCAGTAGGAGAGGAAATCGAAATGGCACCCCTGATATTCACCAAGGGTGTCGCTGACCCCGGCGTGTGGGGAAACAGACTATTTGGCCGTGTTATGATGCAGGAATCGCATATCGGTGATGGCTGTGAGCACAAAGTCTGGAGGGCGAAGGTCATCTATGGTCTGGAGCCCGTGTTTGAGTCCGGCAACACGTGTATCATTAAAGCGCACAATCCGATCGCTTACGGAGGCAAGCAAGAACGCTGCCTGGTCGAGAGGAACCTAGAAATCGTCCAACAGGTATTTGCAGGTTTGACGTTGTCATTTATTCGTGTCTTCTTGAATTTACTGTAAGTGCCACAACCAGTAAGCTAACCATTCCGGCTTTAAAGTGGAAACAGTCAGGTGTCTGTTCTGCCTCCCACCTGGGATTATATAGACATAACGCATTCGTTTGTGTGGGTTGGGCTTACGTCGACTGGCTTTTCTCCAATGTTCTGCTTACAGGCGTGCAAAATTCAGAACCTGGCACGTGAATATTGCAAAATCTTCTCCGCAGAGGCGAGAGTGATTGAAAACTTCGGCCCCACTCTCGAGTGAGTAGTCTCAAAAACATCACATATGGTTGTGACTCCCTCAAAAAAAAAAAAGGCACGCCTCCGTCACAGTGCTCTCTGCTGCACAGGGTGGTTCCGGTCCACCTGATGTACCGGCCGGCAAACACCGTGCCCTACGCCACGGTGGAGGCCGATCTGACGGGGCTCTATCGGATATACTCCGTCCTGGGTCCCGCAGGCCGGATGGAGGTGAAGAGCGCCTCAGTGGTGGAGCAGAAGTGCTGTGCCCTGCAGCACTGGATCTTCCAGTGGACCAACGGCAATCTGCTCCTCTCTCGGCTCGAAGGTAGGCCGACGCCAGACCTCAGCGGAGCCATGCCAAGTTTACTATTCTCAGAAACGGTGGCTCAAATGTATAGAATATAATACGACCCAATACAATGAGGAGGACGTTGTGAAGCAGTGGCCACCACCCTGGCTCACCCCCGCATGATGACAATATTTGTGTTCACGGACATGGGGTAGAAATGATGTTCAAAATCCTATTGAGGAGGCAGTGAGCGTGTGGAGCTTGACGAGTTACACACCTTATCCTCGGTAAAAAAAAAAAAAAAAATTAAACGCAAGAGAGAAAAGTGAGATAAGCAAGAATTTTGAGCTGAGCTACTTATTTAAAAAAAAAAAAAAAAAAAAAACAGGGATAAAAGATGAGGTGACACAATTGTATTTTTTCTGATATTGTTAACGCTGTGTGTTAGACCTAAAGTGGTGGAAATTCACCCAGCATGCCTATCACCTCTGAATATGTGTTACCTGGACAACAGGGGGAAAGAAAAGTGATATGCGTGGTTTTTGTTTTGCAGGTGTTGACAACAAGATCACTAATGTTGGGATTTCAGTCAAATCGACAGGGTTAGTATTTGTATTGTGCTGTCTTTTGCAAATCCCCATTTTACATGATCGTTGCTTACAACGGTGGCGTTCGGTTTCGTTGTGTGTCGCCGCTGCAGGCATCAAGGTCTATCTGTGGAAGGAAATCCCAACGTATTGGAGCACTTTGTCTCTCAGCACCAGTGCACCTACTTCTGCGGTCTGCTCGGCCTGAGGTCACTAAAGGTCATGGACTCTTTGTTGACACCGACAAAGCCCAAGGGCTCTAGGAGCCCATTGCTTCAACGCAAGAAGCCCGGCGGTTCCTCCAGCCCTCAGACCGGCCGGAAAGTTGCGGGCAGCCCCCGAATGCCACGAAAGGCCGAGCCAGAAGGCAGGAACACCCCCACTACACCGAAAGCTGCCGATGCTCCCGTAGTCTCAAACATGGCATAGAAAGAATGCATCAGTGAGATCACAAATTTTCCCCCAAAAAAGCCCAGGAGGATGTGGAGGGAAGATGGAACCCTCCAGAGACCAGGGAAGGGCAATAATAATACCTTAAATCTGACTTAAGTTCATTCTAGCAGCCACCATTCCTTGTCACGATGACCTATCATGGACTGATCCCTTGGAATGTTTTGAATAATTTGTGACTGCAGCTAGTATGCGGTAGGTTGCAGTGGCTTTCCCGGGTCTGTGTTCTTTCACATCAGGTACCAAAACTTTTTTTGGACTGAAGTGGCATTATGTGCTGTTTACTGAATGTGTACTTTTCAGTGTAAAAGTACACATTTGATCATATTCTAGTCACAACAGTCAGAAAAAAATGAGGGGGGGGGGCTGGGCATTACTGGGGGCATTACTGGGATAGTGTCTGATGGTGCAAAGCGTTTGTATTGTAACATGTCACCTTTACTTGCTACACTACATTGCACTCAGTGGTTCGACAGTGCCCCAGTTGATCGCAACTGGGTCAAAAATAAAAGATGTAATTACGCCATCTACGCTTCGGAGAGGCTGTGAAAGTGCATGACATGTGCTTTTTAAATGAGTAACGTCTTTCTTAGTAGAAATTATCATATCACGGAGCGGGCTGAGTAATGAAAACCTTCCTGCTTTCTCTCATTATTGTACAATACGTCAAGAAGAACCGTGTTATCTCGGCAGTTCCAGTTATCTGACGAGCCCCCCATTCCATTTATTTCCGTCGTTATATTGACGTGCAATGATTATTTATGTGTTTGTAGTTGGGCAGATTCATTTCGACGTCTGTTGCGCGCCAACGCTTTATTTTTAACTCTATCCCCTCTACCTTCGTCAGACCTTTACAAAGGATGTAGAGCCGATCTCCTTTTTTTCCAGCAGCATCTGAGTGGACTAAACAAAACATGGTAGACTACATCAGATTAGATCAGACTAAGGGATGAGACTAAGAGTCCCCAATCATGATGACACACGTACAACAAGCAAGGTGCGACAGGTTCAACCATTAATATTGTTCATCCTAACGAGGTCCTTTAAGCATTAATACGGTTTAGCAGCTAATCTCTAATAATGCACAGGTGGTGTATAATTTAGAGGGGTCATTGTTTAGGTCAAACGTGACACTCGTGTCACTGGATAGAAAGGCAAGCGGTCGCCAAACTTTCTACATTTTAGGTTTACACACTATTAAACCATCACACGCTCAACGGCGCAAACCACTCAAATCGGATGCCTTCGCAGTTATCGGAGAATAAATCCGTGTGTGTTTGCACGGTGAAAGGCTGCAACTCCATCATGCTAATCACTTGTGATCCCCAGTCATTAGTGAGTCACGGTTTATGTAAGCAGTGGCCTCTTGCAAATGTGTGAACACTACCAGGATGCTACAGGCACGCTTAACAAAAAAAAAAAAAAAAAGGAGTTTCCTCAGCGTCGCTTCCGATGATGTCCGTCAGTGTTGGAGGGTCAGATGGTGTTAACGCAGGGAAGAGCTGTACGATCCTGTAAATATTTATTTGAGAGTTGTATTAAATTGCATGCTGTGTTACAGTCTCGGGAAAAGGCAGGCATAATTAAAAGGATTTCCAGTCAAATCATTTGGTTTTGGTCTGAACTGAGGTAATCTTCGTGACCCCTCTCAGTTGCTACGGCGCACATGGTGGATGTTGTGGATGATAATCTGCAGTGTTAACAAGCCAGAGTAAAGGGTGGCTGAGGGCGTGAGGAGAAGATTGAACCCTCTCATGAAACAAGCCAATCCTGCCACCTACTGTTAGTTCAATCGCCGCACCACGGATGAAAAGCAGAGCAAGTGTTCACGTGCACTATCGAGTGACCAAACTCTGTGTGGAGATCACCGCGTGAATGTTTGGTTTGGCTGACGGGGTTAAAATAACATTTGTGTAGCATCGGCCCCCACTACAGACTGCCAGCAACACCAGTGGGTGGTTTTACAATGGCCAATGACAAGCAACGCAAAACAGTAATACTAAGAGATCCTTTAGTACAATAAAGCTTATGTTTTTATTCCAAACGTGAAATATTTGTCGCAAAATGTATTTAAAAAATAAAAATTATTATTATTATTATTATTATTATTATTACTGTTTTGCAATGAAAAGTATTAGTTATCTATTTAAAGGACTATCTGAAATACTGAAATTCCATAAATATATATTGGAAAATGAGTTAGGCATATAAACCTTTGTACCGCACCCTGTTCAATTATTGCCATCGTCTTTGTCTATTTAAAGTTGGTCTCGTTCCGTTTGTAGGAATAACATCAGACACTGAGACACGCCTTAATCCCACTGTTTCCGTTGAGGCACTAGTGGTAAAAAAAAATGATGAGTGGCTGAGTGAAATTACAGAGAAAAGATGCACTGGCACAGCTCTTCATGCTGCACTGACTAACTCTGCTATAAAGAGCACTGGATCAGTCAGAATAATCTCAGCATTAATACCCCTGATAAGGCACGGCAAATGAGAGAATCGTTAGTCCCCAACTGAAGAAATTTTGCGTGTATATTAAGGCTAAAGTAATTGCCATTTCATTTAATAAGGCCTAATGCTGCGTTAATGTGAAGACGCAGCACTCGGAGCCCGGGCCTGTGGCGCGCTAAACACATCTACAGCGCTCGGTCTCACATGCGGACTCATTATTTAGCGACATGTCCGAAAATGCCCCACCAAAGATCATATTTGCATTTACGCGTGGTAGTTTTGAAAGATAACAGCAGCAAGGGCAGCATAAGGGAGGATTGGGCTTACAAAAGCTGGGAAAGGTTATGTCAGGATATAGCGTAACGTCTTTGCATTCAGCCAGAATGCAAAGAAAAAAAAAAGAAAAGAAACAGCCAATGGCAGGTGTGGCATCTGAGAACCAGCCTCTCACAAGACTGCCTGACCTCACATTGTTGAGCCCGACTGACCTCAATTATCATGGGCAGGCCAGGGTAGTTGTGAGCATTTAGGCAGATTATATGAAAGGGAACACACATCCCTAAATGTCACAGACTAGTTGGCATTTGAAAAAAAGTTTTATCTTCAGTCCACCGAACGCGGAAAGCCGCCGTTGGTCTCGGGGCCATCGCTAAGTTGGCCGTCGCTGCTGAGTTAATCTAGATCGCATATCTCACATTGCTTGCTGCCGTGGCAATATTGAACTGACATGAAATCTTCAGGAAAGCTGGTGTTAAGCTAAGTACTGTACACGCGCGGCCATATCAAAAAGGAAAAGGGGGCGAGATGCCACGTTGATGTTCAGAATAGGATTCCGATGAATAGGGCAATTTTGTTGCAAAACACTTTTGCACAAAGCTCACCACCTCTGGTGACACTCGGGTGTCAAGGGGTGTCAGCAGTATCGGCAACAAAATACCAGGGATGTGCCAGTAAACAACCTGCGCCACCTCAATCACCTATGTGTGAAATCAGCATCACAAACCAACCGTGAAGTGGAGCTTTAAATGCATTATTTAGACAATGACTAGCGCTAAGACTCCTGGAAGTGTGGAGTTGAGACCGCCAAGGTCGAGTTACATTTTTGCTCTTTAAGAAAAAACGGTCTCATAATACATGAGAAAGGTGGGTGCAGAGCGGGGGAGGGGGGGGGGGATCTGACAGCTGCATGTGCTCATGCACAGATAACACACTTACCTGAAGCATTGTTACAAAATTAGATGCGAGGCACTTCTTCACAAAACTTGACTAACTTAACAACTGGATTCAATCGATGAATTGGACTTTCTTTGCATAATTGTGTCTTCTGCATCGTTGAAAATAAGTGATTTTCCCCCCGCTGTCACAGGAAAACCAAACAAATAGAAACACCCCATAATCACTGTCTCAGCGCGTGCTGTTTGAGTCCTATAAATGCCAACTCAAAAACTGTCCTTTTCATGTTTGACGTGTGTGTTACTAATGTGTGTTACAACCAAAATGGCTGGTGGGTTTCAGATGTATGGTCGCCATTGGTGTTATCACTTAAGCTCAGTCAAACGCACTTCCTCTGGGAAATTAGATGTGTTCAGAGACAAAAAGAACGCCGTTAATAATTGTTACATTTTGTTTGTTTGTAATTGTTGTTTGTTAAAAACGCTAGTGGAAATTGTGAAGTAAACCCACCCACATGAACATGAAAAGCTCTGTTTTATTTGCACGTTGGAGATTGCTGATGTGTAAAAGCAGCAATTCATTTGTCATAAATGACTAATGCAGTCGTTTTCAATGGTTATGGTTGGATGTATGACACCCACTGAGTCATGACATCCTAATCGCTAATTATGCCATACTTCATTTGACTGACAATTTCACTTAATGTAGGTAGTATTGTTAATGTTTTGGCTAAAGCTTGATATTTTAAAGAAACCTTGTTAGTCTATTTTAGTTAGGTAGTTGTCAATATCCATTTTAAAGGCGACTTTATCTATCTATCTATCTAACCACCTACCTACCCCCCACTCTCTCTTTCTCTCTCCCCCTTATTCTGGCTCTCCCCGCTGTCTCCCCTTCGCCCCCCCTCTCTCTCTCTCTCGCTCGCTCTGTCTCGTATCCTGTACTGACACCTCAACACAGCGCTTTCGCGGTGGGCGGGACTTCCGGCTGAGCGCACCCGGAAGATTCGGATGCGGTTTTTGTACGTGTGTTAAGACAGAGATTGCATCCATCCATATGCCCGTTAGTTTAAACGCTTTAATGTGATTCGGCGCCCTTTTTTACTCCACAGTGCTTACAGCCATGTTGTCTTTAAACTTCCTCGACGATGTTCGTCGCATGAACAAGCGACAGGTAGGTTTCCGGTGCTTTACGTGACACTCGTTGCTTGCTTTGTCGGAGCTAAATGCTAACTGTAGCCGCCGTGCGACTCAAACGCTGCAAGCCTCAATCTATCACATGTTGGCGACCCACAACGCGTAACTACGGATACACGTGTTTATGGCAGAGTGTGTCCCACAGTGTGCAGCGTACAGGCCAACTAGATATCGTGTTTAAACAATAAACTCTGACATCGGTGTAGCTAGCTCCTTTCATCATTTAACAGCACTATTGTCATGGTAGTGTCCACTGAGTTCTAACGCCAGCTATGTTCGTCAGTCAATGAATGTTTACCAAAAACAAATTCGAGAGATCCTCCGTTGGTCATGTGGGATTGTATACCTCAACTTGTGTTATTGGTAGTCAAATAGCTTCTTCTGCTCTGTGGTGATGTGCCGTTTTTAATAGCGATGTAAATGTTTTGGTATAATGTCATGTAAATGTATTTTTCCTGCAGCTCTATTACCAGGTGCTGAACTTTGGTATGATTGTTTCCTCTGCCCTGATGATCTGGAAGGGACTGATGGTTGTCACTGGCAGCGAGAGTCCTATTGTTGTTGTTCTCAGGTGAGTTAGTTACATAAATTGGCCTTTTGATTCTGTGTCTGCCTTCATTTGTCATTTGTAGCATCCGATGGTGATAAGTGGAAAAAAAACGCCACTGTCGACTTAATTACAGTTGATCATGTATGACTTTTTTAGATTACAGCACTCGGATACATTCCCTTTTTATTTTATTTGTGTCTAATTGTCTAGGTGGTACTTTGTTTTTATAATTCTACAGCTACTGTAAATATTAGATTTGTCTCCGTAGTTGAACTTCATGCACTCTCTGAATTTAAAACATTTAGTTAACATAACTGCGATAATTAATATTCTCATTCAATTCTGTTGCTGTTATCCTGTTCAAGAACAGAGACAATATACTTACAAAAACAAATCGTGTTCGTGTTGCCCTGCTTGTCATACTGTCAGAATAAGTCAAATGAGACTGGTTCCTGAGGATGCTATGTCTTGTTATTAATGGGTTTTTTCTGTCCGATTTTTTTATTTTAAGTAATCTTCAGACTAAAATGGTTATTAAGTTGGTTCATTCAATATATCCCTCATTTAATCACCGGGCCAGGGATGTTATGATGCAATTTTGTTTTAGTTCCTTATCTAGTCATTTTAAAAGAGGACAATTACAGCTTCCTTGTGGCTTGGCAGATTCTTTTACCCCCTACTAATATGTATTTGCCCTTAACTTTCAGTGGGAGTATGGAGCCAGCTTTCCACAGAGGCGACCTCCTGTTTCTGACCAACCGTGTAGAAGATCCCATCAGAGTTGGAGAGATTGTGGTCTTCAGAATAGAAGGCAGAGAGATCCCTATAGTCCACAGAGTACTTAAGATCCATGAAAAGTAAGACTGCACTTGTTGTTTTGCCTGTGTAACAAACCCGAGAATGCCATTCATAGCATTTAACTTTATTTACATGCTCATGTCACTCTTATCACGTGTCCTCATCTAAACAGAGAAGACACGGTGTTTATTGTGTTCTAAAGCCCTGCTGATACTTTTTTTCTCAGGGAAAATGGAGACATTAAGTTCCTGACCAAAGGGGACAATAACGCAGTGGATGACAGAGGACTGTACAAGCAGGGCCAACACTGGCTGGAGAAAAAAGATGTGGTGGGACGAGCAAGGGGGTAAGTACTTTTGTTCAGAAAATACACAATGGCACAGATGTGGTAATGCCCTATTTAATACAGAGAACTTATTTTTGCTTTGCAGTACGTATAGCGGCCACAAGATCCGTTTCAGTAAGACTCACAACTGGAAGTTTATATTGTTTAACTTAAAAGACTTCTTGAAATCAAATCTTTATTTACGAGATATAATAAAGGTTGCAAAAAAATACAAAACACACATTTCTATACTAAAGTAATTGGAGGATAGCCATAGTCATGGATTGATAAGGTCATCTGCAAAAGCATCAATTTCACCGTTCCGTGTTCGGGGATTACGGTTGGTGGTGTATTATATTTTGCTCATTTATTCTCAACGAGGTGCAACTTAATCAGGTCATCCTCTTCATCTGTTCTTGTCGGTGTGTCGAGAGGGTCAGAAAGGGCGCCGAGCACTTGGGTTTATATTTGGGACCCCCGGGTGTTACGTACCTGAATGCAGATTGCCTCGTCTGGGGTTTGGGAGTAATCCTTATTTCAACCACAGATTGAGAGAAATGTCAAAGTCTTCTTTTTCCTGTTGCATTTGACCCTGGGTGTCAGAAACCATGCAAACTGTATCAAACAAAATGACAGTACTGGAAGTCGGGACGAAAATATTCTAGACGATCTGTAATCACAGACGTGGTTTGTGTTGCTGCAGGATTTGATCAGTTCAAAACGTATATCTGTCTTTTGCAGGTTTGTGCCATACATTGGAATTGTCACTATTCTCATGAACGATTACCCCAAGTTCAAAGTAAGTACGTTCGCCTCGTCCCACTCGAGGGGATTGCTTGGCTCCCGCGCCTTCCACTGTGGTTCTGTGTTTTCCATTTCAATGAACTCTCTTCTCCATTTGCAGTATGCCGTCCTCTTCATGCTGGGTCTCTTTGTGTTGGTCCATCGGGAGTGAGGTACATTCGACTTCAGGACGTGAGAATGACAAACTATGTCCGGGGAACCTCCATCATGCCTTTCAAAACAGAATTAAGTTGGTCAAATTAACTCGGTCAACCCCAACTGGCCTTTTTGTACCATTTGTTTGGACATTTTGTAGAAATGTGGATAGGGTGTTTACATTTGAACAACAAAAACAAGCTTTAAAAAAGTATTTTTGTGAGGGAACTAGGCTAAATATAATTTGAAGTTGGTCTTTCTTTGTAATCCACAGAAACAAATATGATATCCTGTCTTGTCGCTTTCTTTTTTGTAGCATTGTGTTTCAGAAAAGATGATTTAAGTATTTTATGACAACCGAATTCGAATTATATTAAATATGAAATCGATCCATCCACCGGAGATTATTTCAATTCCTTGTCCCACCGCCTCAGTTCAACAGTCAGAGGATGCCTCCCCTCCATTTTTTCAGTGTCATGGAACAACAGGAAGCTGGTCACGAAGAGCATGTTTCTGGACTGTTTATCGTGACTGCATCTGTTTTTTTTTGTTGTTTTTTTTTTGAATGAATACACTGAATCCAAATAATTCACATGCCAGTAGTTATGTCTTTTGTCCAGTATTTATTGTTTGCGAATGACTAGCAATTTTCCTGTGGTATTTTTGAAGACCAATTTTCCAAAAGAGTAGTTTGCGTTTCTGTTCCACGTAAGTCAGCTTCCCAAAAAAAAATACCTGTAGAGAGAGAGAGAATCGATGTGTATTTTTTTTTTTCGTAAATTAATAATGATTGACCATTTTACTCATTCTGTGAAATGTGTGTCAATCCGTCAGTGTAGGTTAAATCCTCAGAGCAGTGGCAGAAAATAATTTCTTGCTCGCACTTTTTCTTGAAAATGAAATAGTGGAATGGCCCGTTTGAAAATGTTGCATGTATGCAGACGTCACTGCAGGCTCTGCTATTTTTCGAAGTGGCCTTTGCGTGTTGCATTAACCGTGTTGTTCCTTTTTTTTTTTTTTTTCCATCAGTTGAGCACCCTTAAGTGTCATGCAATCAGGGGGAATTCTCCCGAGGCTGTTCAACAGCAGCATGTAATCATACACTAGGCGTTGACACAAAGAAAACTATGGATCCACTTCAAACTATTGAGGTTCGTGATCTTTGACTGAGATTGATTTGGGTCACAGTTCGTCAGACCTCACTTTCCTGGTGTTGCTGTGGTAAATGTGGGCTTTCATTTAAAGTAGTACACTCCTGCTCCTCCCAAAAAAACACACCGTGCGTAAAACAAAATCAAAAAAAAAAACCCACCTATCTAAATGATTTTTTTTTCCTTTCAGGCGTTGAATGAGCTCATGCAGATGATGAGGACGTAATGATCTCAACCAAATATACCAATACCTGTCACAGCTTTTAGGGAAAATACATTGTTTCACAAAACCACAGCTGTCTCAATGCATCTGACCTGTGAATTTAGGGAGAGTGAAGCCCCGCCGTTTAATTGGACCAACATTAAGCCGTGCAGAAAGTCTTGAGTACATGTGTGTGTGTGTGTGTGTGTGAATGCCAAAGGTTACAAAAAGAGCAAGATACAAGCTGCTCCATCACAAACTTGCAACTTTAGCACCCCGAAGTGACACAGAGGTCGTTTGTCTTATCCGCTCTAAACCGGCCGTGAGAATCAGCAGGCTCTGCTCCTCAGAGGACTGATGGTGATCACAGCGGCATGCTGCGACTGGCCAAATGTCACGTTGCTCATTGGGAGGAAGCCTGGCCCTGGGAGCGGGAGGGCTGGCTGGGACATGGGCAGGAGATTACTACGTATGGACTGTTGCTCTAGAGCCTAGAGAGAATCTTTAGCTATCGTGTCTTAAATGGGACTGGACCACACAATTTACACCAACAACGGAAACCTTGCAAAGAATTGCTTACCTTAATTATTATTCTTTTTATTTTTTGCCATTTCACAAAGGTGTTATCCATGGTTGCATGTTGTGGCACACTGGTTCAATATGTACCGTAAGAGCAGGGTGAATTTATTTATTCCTTGAAATAAATATTCATCTTCTGTTGATTCTGTACATTTATCAACATCAGAGTGGCCATCCCTATCCAATTATTTCAGACTGAAACTGGGGGGGAAAAAACACATTACATCTCAATTCATCAAGTGAACAAAAAATATATTCATTGTTGTATATTATTTGTACAATCTGTCAGTCTGATGGCTGCGGAGAAGAAAATTTGCATCTGTCCCGCGTGACGGACGAATCGCGTGCGTAAAAGGCGCACAGCCAGAGACGCGGCCTCACGAAACTTGACAATGAGCGGACTGACTAGATTTAGTGACACGCAACGCCCACCCCGGCCAGGGTGGTCTATAAAAGCGGGATACGACGGAGCAACGCACAACCAGCAGGAGACACTTGGACACTTGCTCCCCGGAGGACGGTTCCCCGCTGCGCGCTGAGATGAGAGGGTTTACGCTGCACAACGTTTGCCAGTGCGGCTTGTTCACTTACCTGGTCCTGTTCTCTTTCGCGTCCTTCACTGCCGCCGTCAGCTTCGACTTGACTGAGCTTCGGAATAAAGTTGCAAAAATCAAAGTGAATCCAAGAGGCAATCTTTGGGCTACAGGTAAGGATGTCTTGCAAACCCCCCTCCCCCCCCTCTTTAAAAAAAATGTGTTTCATGTTCCGTCAGGGTCCAATCGTCGACCACGTCTCCTCCAGATGCCATCCGATTTTAGACAATGTCGAAGATTGCTTCTTTTTTCTCTCTCTGACTTGGCAGGACACTTCATGGGGAAGAAGAGTGTGATGGATGCTCCCCTGGCTCCGGCAGAGGACGGGCCGGGGCTGGAGGTCTCCCTGCCCGGGGAGGAACAGGGCGCCCTCGGGGACCTCTTCCAGGAGATCCTGCGGGTGGCGTTCCAAGCCCAGGTGGAAACACAGGAGAGCCGCTCAAACCATCAGGTGAGCACCGTTGACGTCCACGCTTCCCCCCCCCTTCTTTCTTTGCACACAAAGAAAACAAACTGTCTGCGCTGATGAATCGGTGTAATTGGATGCTCTGGCCTCTCTTTTCCAGGAGGCGGACCTGTTGACGAAGATTATAGAAAGCTACATCCAACGCAGAAAGTGATAAGAGAGGGTGAAAGTCTGAACATCTGACCTCATTTGCTTAAAACCCACAAAAATACCGTCTCCTGCTCATCATGATGATGTAATTACCGTAACTCTCATTGGCTCCTTCCACAGCTTCTGTGCCATTTGCAATACAAGTAAACTCGATCTGCTTTCGGTTTATTTGAATGACGATGTTTCACATCCTGTCTTGTAATTTAAAAACATATTTATATTAAATAAAAGTAATATTTGCACTGCTGTGATTTTGATCTGTGACGGATACATTGGAACATGTTTTATTTTATTTTTTTACTTATTTAAGTTGACGTCAGCATATATATATATATAATAATCTTGCATTTCACTGAAACCTCGAAGATATTGACTCCACCTCATTCAAACGACTATCGTAATTATAGCTATATATAATTAACAACGTTAATATTGTCCCCCCCCCTCTGTTATTTTCTGCACAGGGACAGACCATTATATTTACACCAACAGTTGGTTCACACCAACTATCAAATGATAATTGAGCATGCTCATGTGGCTGGTAAAACATAGCTTTTAAAAATAATGCTTATATAAAGGCACATGTGGGCAGCTTATATAAACCCCACTGTCCAGCTTTGTGAACATTTCGGCATGAAATCAATATTTTTTACTTTTCTTGTCCCTTTTGATGAAGGGATGATCTGTTCTCCCGATCAATAGTTGGAGAAGTTAGATGGCCCAACTACATTGCCTTGGGCCACCCTATTGCATTATAAAGGTGTAGGCTACAGCTATTTCAGTGTCTCTCCCACAATATCATTTGTTATTTTATAATTTTTTTGCTTCGTGTCATTTTTCAGCTAATAAATAAGCATCAGAATGAGTCGTAAGTGATGAGTGGTGTGAGTTATGAAGGTAATACAGTATAATCGACATACGAAAGATGATAAGTATGAAGTCTGGGTATCTGCCTCAATGGTCTCAAGCCGACCCTGATTTCACCATTTTGGCCCACTAAGTGACACATGTGGAAAAACAGAATAAAGAATACACCTAAACAGGGTGACACACATTCCTTTAAACAAACCTTTCCTCGGTGGAGGTTATTATGATGTCCAGGAGGATGCAGTTTTGGAGTGGACTTTGTTATGACATTCCCGATGTATTCTTTACTTTTAGTGTTATATAATAATAGTAAAGGGGGTCATCACATTCATTTAAGCTGAAGACTTCTTCAATTCAGTCATTTCTGGTGTAGGCTACGAGATAAAAGACATAGGACTGGCTCTCAATTTGCAAGCCAGAAAATCCAAATAAATCCAAGAGTTTTTTTTTACACTTCATATTTACAATTTCACAATGTGAATCTTTCAGGTGCGCTCGATTGTACAAAAGTAGGTTAGTGGACTAGAAAAGTGGGTACAATTTCATCAATAAGCGTTTTCAAATTGCAAATTTAGGTTTAAAGAAAACATTTAAACTTACATTCTACTCTCTGATGAGAATCATATTCAGTGATTGCTTTGGTTCAAATCTACTTTTTGGTTTGAAGAACAGACTTGTTCCTTTGTGTCAAACCCTTTTTGAGAGCTAAAATGTACATTTTAGCCATCCGTAATGAGTCGGCCACAACATCGCTTTTTTGCTGGTGCACAGACACAGGGAAAGTGTCAAATCTGTATTTGCCAGTAATGTCATCCTAACCCACGTACAGTCTCTTTATTGATTGCCTACATGATCAACTCACTTCAAGATTAACTAAATGTGTAGTTAATGTTGTCAGTGTGTTGAAACGATGATTAACGATTACTATGTGCATGTTGTGTGAGTCAGTGGCTATAATTGCCCTCTCATGACTTAAAATGGCAGATCTGAGAAAGTGTTCACTCTTAGGCAAGCATAGATCTCCCATGATGTATTTCTTCCCCCCCCCTCCTGGGGGAATGAGAGATCCAGATTAACATCTCTGTGCTCTCTGTTGCATTTGCTCTACTCGTTATATTAATGTCTTGTTCCTTTATCTTTACTCCCGCTCAAATGTAACTAATAATCCTTCTTTCTGTCAACACGCACAAATGAGCATCTCTGTGTGATGAAGCAAGCCCAAGATAGTGACACTTTAAAAATCTCAGTTCCAAGAAAAAAAGAAGGATGTAATTCCTACACCGATATGATATCAGTAAAATCACAATTTATTAATTCAGCCGTAATAAATCTGTATTGGTGAGATGTTAGCGTGTGGAGCTAAGCACGATTAAGAGCCTAAGAGTCTTTCAGGGAACTGTGCAGAGTAAAAGAGGCCTTACTGTTTTAAGTGTAAATTATACACTTATTTGAATCTGGTAATCACATAAGTTTGAGAATAACCAGATTTGATATTTAACACTAAACCCTCTGGTGTCGTGAATATTTGAAAAGATAAATAAACATGAATATTGTGATATATTATGTTCATCTTGTGGAATCTGTTGCACCAAATTCTGACACGACATTAAAGCAAATACAATATATTATTATATATTAGCAAATAAAGATGACTGCATCTTGACGAGGTCAAATGTGAGCTTTGATCATGCCAACTCTTTTTAAATAAGCTATGTGGCATTCTGCAGGCTACACAGTGATCCAAATAATAGTTTGTTGCTTTAAACTGTAAATCACCTCCCACTGGGGATGTATTTCTTTGTGTTTGAATTTACATAGACATCATTTATTTACATGTGTTGTTTTATGCTGCATGTGTAGTTGTGTAGGGATTTTAATATGAACAACCATAACAGATGACTTGACATCACTCGGTTTACCATGCATAAATACATACATATGCTGAATCCCTCCTACAAGTAGATACAAAAGTTACTTTGCCTATTAGGCAAGTATTCTCCAACATAACGACGGTTCTATATAAACACATTAACCATAGCTTTTCATGTTACTGGGTGCATGTCTGTCATAGCTCTCGAACAAACTTTAACGCTGCCATTGCCACACTCATTGGTGACCAATTTTTCATTTGAACTTAAATCACAGGCGTATATACGTTTTGGGTATTCGTCTTATTTGTCATTGGTCTTTGCCTGTGTTTCCCCTTCTGATGTGCTTGTTTGTTTGTTTTATATTGTCCTGGTTTAATAATGACTCCGATTATAGCCATGAGGGAAGCTTGATGCATAATTCACACAGTGGACGCATGTCTCCGTCAAGCTGGCACAGACAAATGTGGCACGCTTCAACTCAATAAAAAACAGGGCTTTGGGTCCAAGCCATTATTATCTGAATGCCCCAAAGGTACCAGGTTTGAATTGAGTCATCTATCTTGCCCCCCTAGGAGATGCACAGTTGTCACAGGTTTTAAGACGACTAGTAAGGGGATATCAAATGTCTCCTTTCTTTGTGTGGGTGCAGTGTTTATATTATTATCTATACAGGACTATACTGGAGACAAAGCACATGTGAAAAGTAGGGTGGTTTTGCCAGCTGCATAGACAAAATGTAGTGTGAAACTAGTAATCATACACTGCCACCCTCTGGCATAAACACCCTTACTACACACTGAGTCTTTCTTTCCTACCTAGGCCTACCTGGTAGGCTCAATATAAAATGCAACGCAAAGTGCAAAAGACGGTTTCTGTAAACATTGCGCCTGAGACGCTGTCGAACTGAATGCATCAATCTATGTCGCGCCCTTAAGTGAGCGTCACCTACTGCCTGGATAAAGTTAACTCAGTACATTGCATTGTGTGCTTATACGGGATGTTGTTAAACAGATCCGTGTTCACATTGTGTGTTCCTCCGCGAGATCACATCCTCCATCACAGAGTTTGTTTTGAACGATGACGTCATTTCAGCACGTGACCTTTGCAACCCCCCCCCCTACCCCCCCTGTTGCCGTTCTCCAATTGGTGGAGCACGGCAGTGTTTGCGCGAAGGGGCGGGGCCCCGGAGCCATTTTATTATAATAACAGCAAAGTTGCAGGTGCATCCAGATATTTATATATATTGTTTTTATATATATATACACATTTGCAGACACGGCTGAAGATACGATGGGGCAGTGTGGAATTACGTCGTCCAAAACCGTGCTGGTTTTTCTCAATCTCATTTTTTGGGTAAGGAAACGGCGGATGTTGGGAACAATGCGAGGCCGAGGATGGAGAACGTTAGCGGGCTAGCACGCTGCGCCAGAGAGGCCGACGGCTCCCCGTGCCACTGTTGTGTTAAGCATAGACAACAATTTGTGTGCAATGGTGTGCAATTTTGTGTGGGGGTGGGTGTGTATGTGTATGTGTATGTGTATGTGTATGTGTATGTGTATGTCTATGTGTATGTGTATGTGTATGTGTGTCTGCAGCTGCCGCAGCACAGACTCTCCTGTTGCTGTGACGTTATGCGGCAGCTGTCGCGGAGCCAAGCTGCAGAGCCGCATCAAAACTAGGCTCCATCGATCTGGTTGAAACTGAAAATTTTTATCTGGCTGATGTTCAGCCAGACATGGACATAGTTTTTCCATTATGTATTAATTTGTCTTTCAAAATCGCCCTGTATGCCCGTTCTTCTTTTTTTTATTCATTATTTACTGTTATGGCCGTGCTTGCACAAAGTTAAGCAAAATCAGCTTTTTTATTTATTTAAGAAAGTAGTTCTTAGTGGAGGGGGAAAAATAGGCACAACATCCATTTTCAATTCTATAAACTGTAATGCGCACCATAGCACAACTCTGCATTATGTAACAGTGCCTCACACATTTAATATGCATGACACAATATACCATCCACCTGAATTACAATGTTGTCGAATATTATAAACTAAGATTTGACAAATGGAAACAATATTCACTCGGACCTAGCAAACAACTGAATATGATTGTCATTTTCGACGCATAAAAGTAAACCAATAATCATTCGTAGATTGGTGGCGGGCCTCCCTCCTCATCAATTTTCATTTTACTCCTTTTTCTCTGTTCAGGCTGCAGCTGGAATTTTATGCTACATCGGGGCCTACGTGTTCATCACGTATGACGACTACGACCACTTCTTCGAAGATGTGTACACTTTGATTCCCGCCGTCATCATAATAGCGGTCGGGACTCTGCTCTTCATCATCGGCCTGATTGGCTGCTGTGCCACAATACGCGAAAGCTCCTGTGGTCTGGCAACTGTGAGTATCTGACTTGCACAAATGAGTGTATGCTGTACTTAACTGCACTTAAGAATTGGTTCTTAGCATGTTGCATCCCTCTTACCTCACTATTGGATGTGTGAACAGTGTGTGTTTGGTGTCATTTCAGTTTGCCGCCATTCTCCTGCTGGTGTTTGTAACGGAGTGTGTGGTGGTGGTGCTGGGCTACATATACAGGGCGAAGGTAAGCAACTCATTGCTAATTAAATGGATTTCGATCTCTTTGACATTTGACACGCGTCTGCTATGTGACACACACTCACGCACGACGCACCAACACGCACACATGAGCACTTTTTCTTCCATGCATGTTGGTACAACAAGTTGTATCGTTTTTTGATCATCAGAATCACTGAATAGGGACAGTAAAAAATAGTTGTTGTTTTTTTTTCAGGTGGAAAACGAGGTGAATCACTCCATCCAAAAGGTTTACAACGAGTACAATGGCACCAACACCGATGCCCCCAGCCGCGCTATTGACTATGTGCAGAGGCAGGTGAGGAAAACGTTTGCTCTGTCTAATCTTTCTCTTTAAAAAAACAAAACAAAAGAAATTCACACATTTTGCTCTTTTCACATGTATGTGAACTTTAGACTGCGAGTCAGATATGTTTATTTTAAACTCCAGACTCACTCCACATCCTCCTTTGTTCTCTTGTTAGCTTCACTGCTGCGGCATTCACAACTACTCTGACTGGAGGAACACTCGCTGGTTCAAAGAATCCAAGAACAATAGTGTCCCAGTCAGCTGCTGTCTGCCCAGCATCAGCAACTGTACCGGCACCCTCGCTCGACCAGCAGATCTCTACCAAGAGGTACGCACAGCATGCTTGTTGTAGGGGAGCATCAGCGACAGAATCTGATGCCGGGGCAGTTTTATGACTTTGAAACACTTTTGTTTTGTGTCTTAGGGCTGTGAAGCTCTTGTTGTGAACAAGTTAAAGGAGATCATGATGTACGTCATATGGGCTGCATTAACTTTTGCATCCATACAGGTAAGTGTCTATAGATAAGCTGTGTGAACCGTGCATGTATAGAAAACTCCCCAATTGTCTGATCACTGTTGAGGGAATTCTTTTTTTTTTTTATTGTCCGGTGCTGTAATCCAAGTTAAAAAAAAAAAAAAGTGTTATTCGAAACATGAGAAAAGACCAAAGCCAATTTGGGCAAGTTCATTCTTTCACAGTGATTGGTTCATTATTTACTGCACACAGATACATACATATTTTTCCTGGACTATTTTATTAATTAATTGTAAATATCAACCAAGCACTGAAATATATATATTTTACTTCAAGAAAGCTGCAGTCAACTCTGTCAGCGGGAAACTGAGCTGACAAGAGCTCTGACCCCTGTCTTTGTCACTAAAGCAGTGAGAAAGACAGCATGGCTGATCGGTTTATATTACACACAAACACACTTTTTGTAAAAATAAATTCGGCCTTTATTCAGCGTTCCCTCTCTATGTGTGAAAACAATGCTTCCTGATTTAGCATCGTTTGGTTATACAGTGGGATCACAGTAGCACCGTGTCATTTTTCCTTAAATTAGAAAAGAAATGATCATCAGCTCTTGATCTTTGATGGCACTTGCGTGTTTTTGGTGAAATAATACAATGTCGTTCCTGTGTTCCTGCAGATGTTGGGAATGCTCTGTGCCTGCGTGGTGCTGTGCAGGAGGAGTCACGACCCAGCCTATGAGCTCCTGGTCACGACCAACAGCTACGCATAAATTACTCAGCCAGAGAGAGAAACCCCCCAGAAAGTCTAAAGAGAGGGGGGGGGTTGTCATCGGACATGTCCACAGTAGATTTCAGCTGTAGTTAAATAAGCTTAAGCACACCTTGCACAATTCATGATTAAGTAGACAACACGGATGACTTTGGTTTGGGTGGGCGAGGGCTTCAAGGCGAAACCAGTTATTTATTGACATACATTGTATTAGTTACTGTTATTTTTATCCTTATAAATCCTGAAATTCTTACAAAAGCCAAAGTTGTGTGTGGCTATCTGATGTTTGTGATGTTGATTTTTTTTTTTTTTTACTTTAAACTTGGGCACTTACCCAGTAAGGATGATCGGAGCCAACTTGGAGCTTCAGTGTAAAATAATGATTGAGTGTGAATAGAATGTATTTCCTTGTTGGCTAGTTTGCACTACGGCTGGAGCTCTGGAGATTTTCCTTTGGTTGCAAAAATGAAAGTGGCAATGTTGACAAAAAAAAAGATAATGTGAACTATTCCTAACACCTTGGCTTGACCAGGACTTGTGGAAATGTAATTTGTTTTAGTTTTGTTTTTATCATAGATACAATAGACTTTTTCAGTAGATCTTTTTTTCACTGTCTCTACATTTTATGTTTGTGAACCACTTTTGCATTTAAAGCCATTTTTGGTAGACTGAGTTCGTCGTGTTCACAAATATTCCGGTTGTGAAGGATGCACTCCACTCATTCCTTATAGACATTGTGAATCAACCATTTTAGTCTTTAGTTAGTTGGAGTATTATCAGTGTTACCTGAAGACCTGTTTATGGGTAGCTTCAGTTACAGCCAGATCATTCCTTCTGTTTAGTTGGCTAGTTAGGAACCTGCTATAAGGAAACACATGAGACATTGTTTTGTACATTTTTGTGAAATTGGGCTCTGTTTTAATATTTTTTGCTGTTATATTGACCCCTAGATATTTAGCTTGTGCTGGAAAAAAATCGAAATTGTGTATAACTCGGAGAACAGGCAGGGGACAAATAAACTCATACATTTTAATGGAACTCTTTTATTGACATGTTTTTGTTCATAGGGGTTTCATATGAACGTAAATATGATGGTGGTCAACCTGTATATAGTGAGTCAATGATTTGATATTTAATTTGTCACATAAATAATATGAACAAATACATCTATAGGTAGTGTACAGTATGCACTGATATTTACGTTCATGTATGTGGTTTTTCACACACGACTTATGAGGCATACATAATATACACACATGTAATTTGTCATTTTTTGTGTGTGGCACATGTTTTTCTATGGTTATGTGGAAAAGTTCTGATTCAGAACCAGTGTTGTGGGGGGATTTCAGCCGATCCTAAAAGGGAGGATTGAGGGTGGAGACTGCATGTGTGCCTGTGCGCTCAAATTTTGCCCAAATAGTTTCCTGGCACCAGGCCAGTCAGTCCGTCCCTCTCCACTATCCACCAACCATCTTCTCCTTGCTCCAACACTTGCAGCACCTCCCCTATGTTCATAGACAGCTCATCATCCTCCTGAAACCACAGGGTGTACAAAGACAGGTCAGTGGCAAATGACACCAAAAAAAACCTAAGTATCATTATGGCATGCTTTACAATCACAGTAACGGTTCTGTGCCATTGACCAACCTACATATTGGAGAATAACAGTTCATTTCAAATAATTCTGAATGATTACCTGAGAAGCATATGCATAGAGGACAATGTAGCTCTCTTCATCAGCTGTAAACGTGGCCAGTGATGTGTCTCCATGGTGTCCTGTTATTGGTGCATATCCTCTAGCTGCCATCTCAACTGAGGCACACAATTGCCAATGTTAGACTTTTACATATTTAGGTACAATACGTTGTATGCTGCAAATCAGTTCAAATATACTCTCCTAATTTATACAATTTAAATTAAATTAAATTCTAGATTATTTTTACAAAACGAAATCTCCTAGAAAAGTTTTTCATGCGTTGACAATGAGTTTTACGAAGAAAAAACACATTTTCTTCTTCTTTGTGTTGGATTTTTGTATTTTGATTTGTTTAAAATCGCTTAAATAATGAACTACTGTAGAGTGATTGTATTTGAACACCGGACGATTATTTCAGGTGTGATTTGGGTTAGGGTAACACGACTCCTCCTTTTCCGGTTGGTGTGTGTGTGGGTGTGGGTGTGTGTGTGTGTGTACAAACAAACCAGGTCGCTGTGCGGGAATGTTTGGTCCCCCTGAACGCAGACGGCCGAGGCTCGGAGGAGGTAGCTTCGGCCGACACGTCAGACGTGCTCTCACAGAGAGGTAAACGACTCAAACACGAGCACCCATCCGACCCCGGCTCACTCTCTGCCCAACTCAAGCTAACGCTGCCCTGACATGAACGTTGGCAACCAGCGAACGGGAGTTAGCGCGTTCCTGCATTGGGGACGGAAATGCTACAGGCTCGTTAACGAGGCAGCTAACATGGCTAATTAACCAGCAAACACCAGCTAGTTTCCCCCCGACAGTCTTTCACAGAGACGTACTATGGTTCTACAAATTAGAACTTTAACTTATAATGCTATCATTCAATTGGGCTGTTATCACGCCCAGACTTCTGTGTGAGTATCACTATTGTGTACTTCCGTTAAAAATCACAAGCTGCTGTGTTTTTTTTGCCACTGATATGTTTTAAACACACACGTTCGTTCATTCATGCTCTCTTTGCGTGTGTACTTATGCATCATCTGGGATTTTTACTCATGTTAAAAGATAAAATAGAATGTGGAAAAAAAACCGTCTTGTTTCTTTACCCAGACATTAAAAAAAAATGTAGAGCTCTAATCACAGTAACTTTAGGCTGTGATACCATGGTATTTTTCCTCAAGATTATTATACCGTCAGAATGTCATACCAGCACATGCATACATACCTAATAACAAATATTGTGTTAATATCAGGCTAATATGAATGTTTTAATCTATATTAAAATATATAAAAAAAATCTCCTTGGAGAGCTCTACTACATACTGATCTATTTTATTATACTTGTTATTCGCAAATATGTAAATAACGCTCAATGAAAGACAAACTGTACTTACATTCCCCAGAAGATGTCAGTGAGGACCGGTAGTTTTCAGTATTGTCGACGCTGATGTTCACAGGGCTTCCGAGGATGGATTGAGAGAACCTGTGTCGTCCAGAGTGGGGTGAGAGAACTGTTTCGATTACACTTGTATATGCTTTTTTTTTGCGGTGTTCAAGTTAGAAGTTTACGAAAAAGTGATGAACCAAATGGAGACGGCATTGTCTGATTTTCCTGAACAATCCTGCAGATCTTATGACCCTAGCAGGTTTCATGAACAATGCTGTCTCCTGTTGAGTCCTCTTTTAACGTTATTTGTGTCCGACCTCCTCATGTCTCCTCCTCCTCTTGCGTTAAGAGCTTGCCCATTGCCGTGTCTTGACATCTCCCACTGGTAGTAGCTCTCAAACACGATGGGCTCTGTCAGTGGAAGAGAATCTGTTCATTCAAGATCGTGCTGCTGAAACAGGGGGGTGATAGGGGGTGACAGGTTCGTTTTCAATCTGCTATGGGTGGGACCGTGTGAATATTCACCTGGAGGCCTCGATCCTGTTGTTTTGGTCTCTATGAAACAGTTGTTGTCGATCGTGGTGTGGCAGTGCTCCAGAAGCTTCCTCACCTCCTCGTAAAACTTATTTTCAAATAGGAAACATACAACGTCAGAGCTGTGTACCTTTCCTTACTAGCTAAATAATCATGTCTTTCCTTTTCCGTGGTCCGTGCATAAAATATTTTGCTATTATTATATTATTATATTAAATCGGATACTATGGACTAGTGTTTTGTGCCAGATGAAAAGATTGTAATTGATGCTTGGCAGTTATAATAGTTCATTTCACATATCACACAGTATGCCGGCTATTTGCAATTAATGTCCTTCTCCTTATTGTCAACTTAAGAAGTGAGATTACCTCATCATCTTTGGCACATTGTAAGGACAAATGGTTGCAGTGGTCCCACAGTGCACACCTGAGTGCGCTGATGCGATCTCCCTCCATTTGCTGGAACACCTAAAAGACAAACACTCGTCATTCGCTCAAAGCTTAAAAGCCTGCGGCGATGTATTGTTGTTTCCTCAGTTGACAGTTGGAGTGTTGCATTAGAGCTTGCTGGCAGTATTTTTTTTTCATTTGGTATAAGAATAACATCTACATGGTGGATTGTGTGACTCCATGATTTTGGCTTCATTCTGTTGTTAGCTTGCTCACTGCAAGATGTATTGAACTGTCTCAATGGTAGGAAATAGTAAAGTGTGACCAGAAAGAAAAAAAAAAAACAACACGTTTTTGTGTGCTTGTGTGCATGTAAAGGGGATGTGGTGACAGGCCTCATCTCTCTCGTTTCTGGACTGTGATCTTCCACTGTACCTCACACGTGCTTCTGTGCGTTTCCTCCCAGTCCTGGCGAACACTTTCAAGTTGAACGGTGTTGGTGAAGTACAGGTTTTCTGCCAGAGATGGAATTACCGTTACCGGTGGTTACAGTAGGTAGTAAAACAGCAATGAAGACAAATTGTCTTCATTGTTTCAAAAGTAAACAACATTGTAACGCTGGGGTATACCTGCTTCGTTGGCTGTCTGTCTGCATTGCTTGGCCCTGTGACGTACCTGTGAATGAAATGTTACACAGGAAGCTATTTCAGACTTTGGACGCCACCATGTTGGAAAGGTTACTCTGGTACATTTCCTTGAACATAGGGAAGCTATATAAAAAGAGTCAAGGTCACTTAGGGAACTGCTCAATGTTGAATGTACTCACAAAGAGATGACAAATGGCACATTTACAGTCACAGAAGCGCATGACTTTATTTCATTTCCTCCTAGCTAGATGTTTGAGTTTCATAACATTTCTTCAACATTATTCGCAATTGTACCTTATCTGGGTTTTTGCATGTCACGAAGGCCTTCTCTGCTCCCTGTTCGGCCTCGTCTGCTTCCTTGCATCTCAGCTCATAGTTCCTCTTTGACTGACGGAGAGAGAAACAGAAAGAGCTGCAGAGTTACGCCAGGGACTGTGAAGCGCACGTGTAATGTTTGCTGTTTATGCTTCCTGGAGTAAATGTGCAATGCTAAGGAAGATCATGCCAGTGGTAGTTCTCCTACCTCCATGGTTTTCTTGAACATAGAAACCTTTTTCTTCTGAACCTTATCCATGATGCTTTCAAACTATACAGAGAAACGGGAAACGGAATGGTTTCAGGCTTGTGCAGGATGTTTAAATGTACTGTATATGCTATAACAGCGGACTTAAAAGCCAGGGAAATAAACCAGACTCTACATTATGAGGGGAACCAAACCCTTTGCCGTTGTGTACAACAGTTCAGTTAAGGAACATAAATTGCCCATTACCTTCCTCCTCTGCGCTCTCTGACGTTCTCTGAATGTCTCAATCTTTTTCACCTCCTCTTTCAATATATCAGAAAGTTGGATGTGAAAGTTCCCAATGGTCTCAATTTCTGCACGCAAAAAACAAAGCATCAAACACGGACACCCAAACACGACCGACAGCATCAATGTTTTGTGTTTGGGTGGCTACACGGAGCAAAAAACGTACCCCTTTTTAAAAGGTCGAAGGATGCTCTCAACGTGCTGGAAAAGCAGTACACAGGTACCATCAAAGAGGATTCAGTGATTATCAGCATCTTTTCTTTCTAGGATGTTCAGACTGATTGTCTTTGTAAGCTAAAAGCAAAAATGGTCATCTGGCATTTTCAGGACTATTATTTCTCAGAGTCAGCGCGTTATTTTTGACAGTGTTTCTTCCCCTTATTTTCAAGACATTATTATTATATATTTTCAGACAAAGTCACACGGAAGCTTACTGCAACTTGACTATTGTACTGCTGCAGACCACAACAAAAACATCACAAAGTTTGGAGATAGGAATTCAATTGTGGCTCATCAGTGGTCGAGACACAGACTCCACCACATCTTTGTAATTATATAATACATCCAAAGAATGAAAGCCAAAAAACAACTTTTTTTTATTTACTTCTCAAATGTATTTCCTTGATGTAAAAGCATTTTGTTTCTGTTATTGTCACAGTTGCATGGTAGTCAGTAGCAGGAGACTCACACGAAAGAAACTAAAAAGAACAGAAGAGTTACAGGAAGCGCCTAATGACCCACCACACACACACACACACACACACACACACACACACACACACACACACACACACACACACACACACACACACACACACACACACACACACACAGTTTATTAATAGTCATTTTTTGCCAATAGGCCATACTTGGGTGTCAGCTCTATATATTTACAACATTGTTTTCCTGTCAAGTTAACTTGAAATAAAATGATCTATTTACCTGATCTCCGCGTATCCGCCAGCTTTGCGAGCTATATTAACCAGCTCTTTCCCATACTTCTCCTCTGCCAGTGCCCTGCGCAATGTGAACAGACATATAAGTCTTTCAAACTGCATCGCTCTCTCCTGGAAGACTCTGTTTGAGTCTTCGCTTCTGAAATATTGTACAGTCGGAGCTACCTCATCTTTAAAATGTCCTCCAGATCCTTGCACATTTGCCTTCCATCTCGCAACCTTTGGATCACGGCATCGTATCCAGCGTGACAAGTGAAATCAGAACCCTGTTTCGAGAAGAAGACGGAAAAAAATCATTCCGCAATTAACAACATTTCCCAACAGTAATTGCAACATGTCGTTTTGCCCTGGACTCACTGTGTGGTTAAACAAAGCAGAACTATATTTGTCAAAAAGAAAAAAAAAAGTCTTGCATGACATGGCAACATATTGAACTGCCTAGAATGTTAGTTCAAGACATTATAATAGCTTACAAGTTAGGGAGGACTTTGTATAAACAGTTTGTTCAAGTCACTCACACTTTGTTGAGAACTGATCCAGAATTGAAAACTGAGCTTAAACTTCTGCTGTGTCATTGGTCCATTATTTATGATTTACATTGTCTGACGTCAAAGTCTCAGTCCTATGAATTTGGACTAAATTGTACTTTTGAAATACTATATGTAGCAGTGACAGTAATCAATGTCGCAGCAATCTGTATATCATGTATCGTTTACTCAAATTGAGAGTTCAACGTAAAAAAGTTGATATATAATATATTGCATGATCCTCCAGTGATTTTCCTTAATTTTATTCATACAACTTTATTAAAGCCTGAGACTTCGAAAAGCAAACTTACCCAGAAAGCATCTTTAAACATTCGTTTGGCCATCACAGCTGTTCCTCTTCCTTGCAGTGAACTTGTGAAGTTGCTTTCTTCTGAGCGAACGTGTCTGACAGGACCTTTTAGCAAAAAGCTATCACTGACTGAAAGTTTAAATCAAGCTGTTGCAGGTCCGGTGATTCTTAGTCAAGTGGGCTGCGTTGAAAGCCGTGAGTAACCCAGAAGTCAGTTAGTCATTTTGAATAAGGAAGAGCTTCTGTCCCATGATGTCAGTGACCACAGCTCAGCCCATGTACGAGGCATTCTCTGTTTCACTATTAATTGGTGGGCTAGTCTTGTTTTTTTCTTAAATGGTCCTCTGAGGGGTTAATCAGACTCGCTTTAACTATCCCTGGTTTGTGTATGTAGTTGTGTGTTCATCATTCATCATCATTTGTTAGCATATATAACTCACTACAAATCTCACTAAAGCACGTATTACATTTTAATTGTCATCTGCACTTTTTTTATTCTTTATTTCTTCTTTATTTTTTGTTTTGACTGCACCTCTATATGAGGTTTCTCATCGTGTATTTGGGCTGCTTGGGGTAATAGATAATGGATTGATGGATGGGGTTATTTTTTGCACATTCCTGTGGTGGCCACAAGAGGGAGACATAGACCTTTCTAAAACATCATTTTGAGTATTTCAAGGGGATCGAACTCTCCCATCACACAGGTGGTAGGCTTTTAATGTCCACACAGGCAGGGGGGGAGTTGGGGGGTGACGGGGTTACACATGAAACCCACAATCTCTATCCGGCTGAGAGGAATACAAATCTGTGCCTCAGGCATGTCTCAGGGAGGTCACAGAGACACGCGAGTGAGCAACTAGAAGCTCCGTATTGATTTTCAAAGTGAGGAGAAAAGGACAGACTGTAGTGTCTCTCACCACTCGCTCAATGAGAAGTGTGAAAATCTTTGGCTCTCTCATGAAGCCGGGGATCATTCTGTCACACACCTAACGACATGTTAAGGGGACAGTAGAAATCAATACGGCCATCTGAGAATAATGTGGGGGTTGGTTTATGTGATTCTATTTGTCTCCTATACTTCTGTACATTTTTCTATCATAACTTTTGAGCTCCCGTCCTGCAAATATTGTATCCGCCAGAGTGTATCCTGCAAAGCTAACATGGGTTCAAGAGGGTGACACAAGTCAGCTTTACCACTCGGAAAAGCCTGACATCCAGCAGTTAGAGCAAAAGATAATCCTCCCAGGCCGGCGCTTACAAGTTTTCACATTGAGATGCCTACGGTCTGCAGTGCTTGGCCTTCGCCGTGACCCCGATTGAGGCCTCTAATGGAGGGACAGGCTCTGGGAATCAGCTGTGCTGCCCGTGTCTGAGCGCACCATCGCGCACACCCAGGGCTTGCGGAGCACATACACACTTCCTACCCTTTCTACTCCTCCCTCCCTCACACTCCCCCGGAGTGGCAGTTATTGAACTGTGACAAACGAGCCGTGTCAGACCAGCCCCCCTACCTGGGGGATTGGCTAAATGACCTTTCCATTACCCAACCACTGCTGTATTCCCCCTCCACAGATAGAGTTACACATGCGGCCACGCAGCCCATTTGCCGGGACCGGTGTCGCAGTCGCTGCCATTAGCCCCTGCATCTTTCTGTGCGGTCTGACAAAACAACTTTTTCTTTTATTTTTACTTTAAGCAGCCGATAAAGATAAAACCCCTGCCGCATTTATATTAATTTCTCGCTCACGGCCTGGCGTGATGTGTTTCTGCTGAGTGAACGTGTGATGCCAGAGCGAAACTGTGTCTGGCTGCTTGGGGTTTTAGCGTGTGTGGGTTATCTGCGCTTTTGTGTGTGCTCGTGTGTGTGTGTGTGTGTGTGTGTGTGTGTGTGTGTGTGTGAGAAAGAGTGGGGAGAAACTCTGACCTGCAGAGTGTGTGACTTAACTGTTTTTCACACATTCTCCATCTTCCAGTCTTGCTAATCCCCTGTTGTCCATCGGTACCAATCCTGGATCTCCCCAGATGCTTTAGGGAACAAGTCGGAGGAGTGGTATGAAGAAAGTGGGGGCGGCTGGGTAGTGGGGCGCAAAGGTTGAAAGTGGATGAGGAGTGCAGAGAGCGAGAAGGGAGAGAACAAGCTCAGCTGATGCAGAAAAAATAGAGAAAGGGATGGAGCTGATGGTGGAAAAGAAAGTGCAGGATCGGAGGCACTGGGAAGAAGTTGAGGCGAGAGGACTAAAAGTCAGTTTTCGAGAAAAGAAAGTGTGCAGTGCTGCGTAAAGGCTGCTCGCCGGACAGGAATGCCATGAAGGGAGCCCTTGGCTGCATCAGTGGGAACCTGTTTGGAGGCTGACAGATGGGGGGCTAATGATGTGTAGGCACAAGGGCAGGGACTGTAGTTGCTAGTGAGACAATCTGTAGTGGCTGTCATAATACAGCTGAAAGCCAACAGCTGAGGCCAGCCCCGGTGGAGGAGGAGGAGGAGGAGGAGGAGGAGGAGGAGAGCAGAGGAACAGCATCACACCAACCCCAGAGTGCAAGCTGGGGGCCTTTCTCACGTTTGATTTGCATCTGGCTTCCAATGAAACATTTATTAGCTGTACTAATCCTCCCTATTAGTGCTAAGAACTCCCGCCTTAATCAAGCCGATCCCCGTGCGCGTCTGTTATTCCCCCCGTTGGGATTCTCGGGACATCGGGATGAAAGCGGCACGGACACAGACGTCTTTTGTTTGCATGTTTGTTTGTCTGTCTTATTTAAATTTTTTTCCTCGTTTTCTCTCTCTCACGAAATATTTGATGAGCACGGGGTCGACACATTGCGATCGTGGCCGTGTTTGGGTTTATTTGGTTGATTTAAAAAAAAAAAAAAAAAAAAGAAAAGGCTCACGGTTGCTTTCGTGCACGTGCGTGTGGTTGATGTGTCCTGCTGGTGACCCCTGTGAGAGGGATGCGTGCCACAGGCCGTTCCCCCTCCGCCATGTTCCACTCTCACAGCTTCACACGGACCCATCCACAGGCTGGATTTTTTGTCTTACCATAACCAGCCAAGCAAGGACACACCCACCCCGTCCTCCTAACCTGCCCCCCACGTCCTTTCTTATTCTTCCCCTTGCTTTGTTTTCACCCCTGGTCTTCCATGTCATCATCCTCGCCACTTTTCTCTCTTTCCTTGTTCTGCTCTCTTTTCTTTTTTTTTCACTCTCTATTTACCTTTCACTGACTCCGGCCTCTGCATGTGTTCCAGTCCAGACCTAATCTGTTACCACCCTGTGCAAACCCGTGTGTGTGCGCGCAGATGTGGCTATTCCTGCGCCTACCTGTGCTTTTAGTGCGTGTGTTGGCACTGTGTGTGTGTGCGGTGTGTGTGCGCGTGTGCATATGTGTGTTGTTAAGCCAGAATGGGAGCTAATTTGCTAAGTGGTTGCATCCATCTGGCAGCGGAAAGAAATTCTGGTTCACTCCTCTGATCCAGGCCACAGGGGGACTCAAAAGTGTGGCCAGATGCAGGCCGACAGACCAGCTCCAGGCTCTGCTTTGTTGTTTTTTTTTTGTTCAGAGCACAGTGAAGCTGTGGGCATGCACGTCAGACTGTGCAGGTTTAACTGTGTGTGTCTCTGTGTGTCTGTGCAGATTTAAAGGCAATAAAGTGGAAGGTGGCCTGGTGTTTGGCAAACTGATTAAAGGTCTCAGGTTCCACCTGAGAGTGTTAGCCCCTATCCTATTCATACATACACATGTTTCAACTTGCTCTACAAGATGTTGTAGGATGGATCACACAAACTCAACAAATAAAACCTTGACTTAAGCTTGGAATATCTGTTTACACGGTGCTCTGAATATATTCTTTTAGTATCCTCTACTGTGGTTATGTAGTCAAATGTCAAACGTCTGCTCGCTCTAGCTTGTATGCCAACCTGCGTCTTATAGCCTTTGACTGTGATTGATGTGTAGATGTTTAACTTACGAGGCAGTGAGACCTGAGACGCGTTACGGCACGGAGCGGTTACATTTGAAATTGTCAGAATGCTCTATGCCGGGCCACAGACAAAATGTAGTTATCGTGCAGCAGTGCTGTTTGTGCCGTTTCATTCAACCTCTGCTCCTGCTTTTTTTTTTTTTTTTTTTTTGCTGCTCTTGAGCACTTTGTGTCATCTTTACTATATCTTTCATCGTCGCTTTAAAGCTGCACATTGTTCAGCTTGCACACGGTGAAAGAAACGGAGCACAAATGAATCTGAACTCTGACAGCAATGCACCAACCTAACAGCAGGTGGGGCTGTTGAGTTTCTAAATGCGCTTTGAGTTTCGTGGCTCATACCTCTGCATCCACATTCCTTTTGTTTTCCCTTTGGTCTCACGGAGAATGGTCAGGCCTACTGAGATAAATATCACCGGCCGGATTGGTAAATTATTATAATTTTTTGTATTCTTTGTCTGAGGATCTCTTTAGGGACATAGCTACAGACATTCTTTTAAACATCATTCATAGTATGATTTACAATTTTGTATTAATTTTCGAAAAAGGAATCGTCAACACATTTCTTTATGCACTATATTAACGTTGTATATTATTATGCCTGGATGTATGTATTTCACTCCGTTTTCTTGTCAGAGAATGGCCATCGTCTCCGAGAGAGTGGACTTTTAGTCGTTTTTTTGGCCATGAACTTGATTTTTTCGGAAAAAAAACAGAACGGAATGGGCTGATGGTCTGACAGTGGTTTGGAGGCGCTTATAGATGTGGGACCTCTGCACGCATCAGCACCTTTACGTGACAGTTTGTCTTTGGTGCTGTGTGGCTGGGAGCAGTGCAAGGTTGGTTGTTGGCAATCCATCAGACATTTCACTGCCAAGGTAAAACTGAGGACCGCACAGGTTACATTTTACAGTATTACAGCAGGGAAGGAGGGTGGCGGTTCTTGATTTGCCGAGGCTCAGTTTATGGAGCTGTTCTTTTCTTCACCTTCATCACAGGCCTATTTCTTTCCCCCATGTGGTACATCAAGTGAGAGAATATGTGACTGGACAGCCGATGAATAATGAATGTTGCATGTACGACTCGTTACGTTGCTCACTAATGTACCCGTGTGTTTTATAGTGATTCTGCAAAGTCATCCAGAGTCACAAGCAACTAAAGATTGATTACGTTGAGGAAACACGATTATATCTTTACATTACTTTACAATTATTTGCTATTCCACTTGAAATGACCAAAGTGTCCTTTTGGTGGAGAAATGAATCCCTCGACATCCTCTTCCAGTGTTCATTATGTTCTGCGCCCATTTGAAAAAAATGACAAAAAAACGGTTATATCATCCCCTTATCATTTTTACATAAATATACATACCGTTGATTTTTTTTTTGCTCAATACTTTAGTTATGATTTGAAAAATGTAATTAGTGAACACACGCGGGTTGAGTCAAATTGGATATGGCGGATTATCAGAGGGAAGGGGTATCATTTCACACGTGTACCGCATTCTCCTTGAACGACAAACAAGAAAATCGAAATCTTAAAAAAAAACTAAATTAAAAGAAAATCGAACGACTCTATTTCCACGGAATAAAACGATGTTTCGGTGAGTGAGGCTTCGTCCAGCCGCCAGGGGCTATGCAGGCCGGCAGGCAGGCAGGCAGGCCCAGGGATCGCAGTTACAGTGGTGTCGTGCTATGCGGTGGTGTGCATGATTATCGACCAGCGTGTCATGCAGGATAAGGCCCAGTGTGCCTCTGTTGACTGCTTTGCGGTCAGCACTGCAGGGAGCGGGATTGTGGTTAGCCTACAGACAGCCAAGCCTGTGTAAGAAGATCACCCGCGTGTGCGTGTGAGTGTTTGTGTCTTCATCCTCCATTGTGCCCTTTCTTTTCTGTCCTTTTTCGCGCTTTGCCTCTCAGGCCCTGCGAGGCCATTTTTCTTTCTCCTCTAACTTTTCCAACGTCTTCATTTCTTTTTCTTTCTTTTTTCATTCGTCATCTGCCATTGTTCTTTCTCTCCTGTTGTGTGGCTTACGCAGAACAAACATACACATATGCCATTATTTTTTTTTCCCCATCAAGCGCTTTGGAAGAGCCAGAGGCTTCGGGACTAATGACCCTCTAGCCACAGCACGTACTTTATTTTAAAACCCCTCAATATGCCGCTTGAGTTCTCACAGACACGAAACATTATACACAATACCTCATTTGACTTTTCATTCTTCTGCACGTTTGTCTCTGCATGTTTATTTTGCGTAGTTTGCTTTCCTCCCCGGCGCACACACTCAAGCACACTCTCGCGCGCACACGCACTGACCACAGATGCATGTAGGATTTGGGCCCTGTGGCTGAAGCTAATGGACGGCCCTCACAAATGGCATGGAGCTTTGCACTGGGGAGGAGGAAATGCGGCGTTTGCCATGCTCTGATTCTTCCCTGTCCTGATGATAGCACCGTCCCAGAGAGCTTCATCAATTCTTCATGGGGCCCAGCGCTAAACACAAACAATATCTGACTGGGGTTTGCCGCGGGCATGCGCCGAGCGCCCTAAAGCTCCTCTTTCTCTGTCCCCTCTCAGTATGTTTTGCAAGCTTGAGCGGTTCTGATACAGTCACGCTGGAATGGGGACATCTTATTCAACATCAAGTCAATTGTTTGATGTGATGTATTTAACCTTGGCTGTGCTTGATTCTTGTCACGACACACTGGAGCTATTGATTGTGGTTTGGTTTGTGTTATTACACTTTTGTAGCCCCCCCCCCCCACACACACACACATAGATGGACATAGAATAATGTCTACACCTCTTTGTTTGAGATATTTTAAGTGGAGGAACTTGATTTTAAGTCTATTAAATTAGAAATATATACATATAATTACATGTAAACAAACTCATAAACCTATTATTTTGTGTATTATATCGATTTTTTTAAATTTTCCTTTCATACGTTTGAACTGACATTTACAAAAAACAGTGACTACACATCATAAGCTCATCCACCCTTTTCATTGACGATATTTGGATGGTTTCTGTGCATATGTATTTGACAACTCCGAGATAAAAAAATAGAAAATAAATAACAACATATGAGCTGTCCAGAGAGGCATCTGTATTTTAGTAACGGCTGCAAAAATGTCACAGACATGAACTCGGCATAATTTCTTCTCTGTATATCATGCACTGATATTTGCATTACGTAAATCCTTTCACCAGAGTGTAAATGGCAGACATTGTCTCCTGTCCCCTGATGTGGTAGGGCTCTGGAGTTACAATTTCTTTTATCCCAGTAGCAAGCAGTTGTGTCACTCATCCGTCTGTCTTGTTGATGGCCGACGATAAGGAGTGCGGTGAGATCAGGTGTGCTGCTCATTGGTTTGCTCAGATGAAGCAACCATTTCTCTTCCTCGATTGACGCGAGAGCACTTAGTCACCCACACTACATTTTACGGGACACTATGGTGAACGTATACATTGCGTTCCAAGCGAATGCAATAGGGGACTGAAAACAAATCTCTCGCGGAACAACCGCTATTGTCATACAATCATAGTCATAGTGGCACCAAAGCGGGTTTGCCATCCATCATCGTTCGCCTGTTGTTATTGGCCAGATTACCGTTAAAGAAGCTCAACGACAAAAACACCCCATGTGATCCTGTCATCTTGTATGTAGCAGCTTTCCTCGGCGAGGCTCCTCATCCATTACCGGCGCGGCCCTCTTCCCGCTGTTTACCAGCGTCCATAACAGGGAGCGAGGACATCTTTCACCAGTTGACTCGTCATTAACTAAAAGCATTGTGGAGCTTTACTCCCTATTACCACTCCCCCCGCTGCCCACATAAATCACACATTGTCGTCTTTCGTGAGCTGCACTCTTCTCACCCTCCCTCGCCCCCACCGCTGCCCGCCGCACTCCCTTTCTATGCCCCACGGGAGCTTTCTTTATACCGACGCACGGGGTGTTGTGCCATAATGAGCAGGGAGAAACTTTACCTCCCAACCTGTCCTCATTCATATCGAGCTCAAGCAGTGGTTTGATCGCAGCAGGTTTAGGCGTGGGCAACAATGGAGAACTCGGCGTTTAAGCTGTTATGATCTTTTAATGGTCTTCCATTACTGTATCGCTCTCCTAAAAGCCAGCAGCCACTGCCACTGCGGGCTCTCGCTCCGATATCACTTTCATTAAAAGGAGGCCGGGATCATTTGTAGTGGCATTTATGTCATTTGTTGGGGGTGTGTGAATATGTGTGTGTGTGTTTATAAAGGAGACTCGCTGGGGTGCGGTGTATTTTTATCTGGATCATCGATCTGTTTCAACCTTCCCTCCTCTGCTCCTGGGTGTAGGAGCCTTGACCTTCAGCGTGGGAGGTATCGGTGAGCCATGTGACCTCCGCTCTGGGCCACCAGCGCTGCGCCGCTCTCTCACTCTCTCAGTCACACACACCTGCTGGCAGACGCAACACAGGCACTTACAGTGTATCATAGATAACAATAATGTCCAAGAGGTTGCTGCACACGCAGAGGAGTGTCTGTCTCGTCCTTTCTCGCTGTCCACATCCAAACAGGCCCACATTCACACTCGCACACAAACACACGCAGGGAGGGGGTCAGGGTCCTGGAAACACAAGATTTCTGTTGTCTTTGTTTGTCGTCAGCACCTTCTCAGGCGGTTGAGGTTTCGCCTTATCCGGAATCAGCCGAGCGCTGCGAGGGGCTACGTCTGTGTGTGTGTTTGCGTATCAGAGGCTGAGTATGTGTAAGGTATTGTGTGTCTAAGTGTGCACAGGGTGAGCAGGCTGTCTCTCTCTCTCTCTCTCTATCTCTCTCTCCGTATATGTGTGTGTGTGTGTGCGAGTGTGTGTGTGTGTGTGTGTGTGTGTGTTGAGGAGAAGGTGGAAGGCTCAGTAGCTTCAAGGCCCTGTATTGATGTCCGCTGCCTGCCCCCCGAGGCCCAGCTCTGTGGGATTGTGTGTCAGTGGGACAAAGACATGGCGCCATCCGTCCTGCTCTACGGGCCAGTAACTAGAATTAATTACAAACCAATCGAATCCGCTGCAGCCAATTGGTAAACTAATTGGTAATTTCAGCTGCCCATCTAGTCATGGATGGGCATCTAGCTGTGGACACTGGTGTTTGAGGTGGGGGGCCTCTCGGATGGACTTTTTGTTCTCTGTAGATGTGCACAAGTAAAATCTACTGTGTTGTTTAATCAACATGAAGATGAATGAAATCAATGTCTGTTTTTTTTTTTTTACAGTTAATAGTTATCAACCATATTTTTGAATGTATTTATTTCTGGAGCTGCTCCACTTGAATAAAAATAAAAAAAAACATTTATATTTCCAATATTCATATTTTCAACTACTTAATGCCTCGACGATGGCATTGACCAGATTCGTTTTTCTGCTTGTCTGTACGTCCGTAATTCTCCCAAATGTCTCTTTCTGCCCCCATGCCCCCATCGCGGGGGTGTGGTGGCAAAAATGTCAGGAGAGGTGTTCAGATGCTGTCCGATCATTTGACACAAACTTCCCCTGAAACCTACTGACCCCCTTAAGTGAGAAAATGTGTTTTTTGCGAAGTGGGCGAACTCGCCCATTTGAAATGTCCTGGATCCCTCTGAGTAATCTCTTATTTAAACAGACAGACAGCGGCGGGCAGGACATGCTCCACTGGCCTCTGTCTGCCCCAGCTGCTCGCTGCCTGTGTCGCAGAAGTGGTAGAGGCGAGGTTCAGGTTACGGCCCCGCTCCGACGTGGGCTTGGTGGGGGACACAATAGAGCCACTGCCCCCACTGTCCCCCTCCAGACATTCCCCACAAATAGCCCCATTAGCCGGGACCGATGCCCCTATTCTTCCAGCCCATTCGAGGGTACCTTCCAGCATATCTATAGTCTAAGTAATAGCTAGTACCAGCGATATGGAACAATGGGAGATAAAGTTGGGTAAGGAACAAGCAGTCGTCTCTCGAAATACCCTCCGACCACGCGCGTTTCCCCCCCCCCCGACGATATCGCTCATCGCTGCCCGTGGATGGTTGAGAAACGTCCTCGGGATAAAAAAAAAGGACAGCTGTCTGATTTTTCACCCAGCCGTCAACATGTCTGGCTCTGGCCGTACGGGAGGAAGTGCACCAGGGAGGTTGAAAGGCATGTCACGGTGCCAGGTTTCTGCAGGAGCATCAATCTCCCAATTAGGCCTGAAATAACCTGGCCTGACCTGACACTTCCTGTTTGCCTGAGAGGGAGATAGAGAGAAAGGCAGGGAGAGAGAGAGAGAGAGAGAGAGAGAGAGAGAGAGAGAGAGAGAGAGAGAGACGGGACCTGCCAGTTAAGTGGAACCACCGTGAGCATGTTATGGAGGAGGGTATTTGCATATACTGTACGTGCGATCCCGCTTACTTATCTCTGACGTTCTTTCAATGACGGTGGTACTTTGTCTCTGTCACTGTATTCCTCTCTTGCTCTTGCGCCGAATGTCTCAGGTCCACCTTTTGTTGATTACACAATTCAATCAGTTCACTTGTATAAGTTGGAGAATATTTGTAATGACGATATATGTTTTTTGGGCAACAACAGTGTACTGAATTAGTGAGCATGTTATGGAGGAGGGTATTTGCATATACTGTACGTGCGATCCCGCTTACTTATCTTTGACGTTCTTTCAATGACGGTGGTACTTTGTCTCTGTCACTGTATTCCTCTCTTGCTCTTGCGCCGAATGTCTCAGGTCCACCTTTTGTTGATTACACAATTCAATCAGTTCACTTGTATAAGTTAGAGAATATTTGTAATGAAGATATATGTTTTTTGGGCAACAACAGTGTACTGAATTAGTGGTGCAATTAGCTTAAGCCAAACTGATCTGAAAGAGAGAATATTACATTTTACCTTCAAAAAAAAAAAAAAGTAATGAGACTTTGGCTGGGTTCGTAATTTGCAGTAAACCAGAAACAGCCTGAAAACACTGCTTAAAACCCTAATTATATAACGTTAAGTAGCCTCTTTGAGCCCAAATTATTATTTATTATTATTAATGATTTAAAAAAAATCATTTTTCAACGTCTTAAGTTAATGAATTTGTAACACCCAAAACTCGGTTAACCTGCTTTATCAGGACTGTGTGGGTGTTCATTCATCAGATCTGGCCGACGAGATCCACACAACCCACCATCTTACACGGGTACAGAATAAAAGAAAAAAAAAAAAGTATGAGAGAAATCCCAAAGGGTGAAAGGACTCGGTTCCAAGTTTGGCAGGAAAGGATGTTTTCATAGGGGCTCCAATTATTACATCTTAATCTAAAAAGGGGACTGAGAACGTTTTAATACCTTTTATTGGTTTGCTGCTTCACTGCCCGTCACTGAATTGTTGAAGAGTTGAGTATTTGTTTGATGAGTATTTGTTTCCTCCACATAGTTCAGTTGCCCGTGCTTCTGCCTTGCATGCCGGTCTTCTTATCAGCAATGCTCAGATCTACTGCCACGAGGTGAAAATCTGCCCTCAGCTTTTCATCTGCAGGCAGGTCCCGTCTCCTGCGAGTCCACACTGTATCTGGTTCGTTAGGAACTTTTTGAGTGTTGGTACCAGTCACCATGTTAAGATGCAACCCCCCCGCCCCCCCCTCTCTCTCTCTCTCTCTCGTCCTCTGTAACTCGTATCATAAACAGAGCCGCTCAGTGGGCTAAGCAGTATTTCAATGTAATCCACCAGTTTATTGGCTCCAACAAAATGACCAGTGCACTCATAAATTGATCAAGGCACAAAGGCGTGGGCTTTTCGGGGACCACCCCCTCCTCCCAGACTCTGCATTGATTGGTTTACGAGGTCTTTGCATAGCCTCTGGCTTTGTGTTCCCCATATGGGTAATAACCCCGTTTACTGATGTAGAAATGCATTTTACATGAGCTGGTTTGGTGTATTACAACTAGTGCTTTTTCGTTTTAGGGAGGGTTCCCCTCAGAGTAGCGCCGAGTTTCCACATATTAGGTTAGCACTGCTGATCTCTGCAGGATAAACAGGAATTGCAAACGAGATTAGAGACACATTCCCCTCTCAGATGACCAGTCGGCATTGTTAGGATCTCCCAGTAAGGCCAGTGGAGCAGGATGGATGATCAATGGCTTGTCTCAAAATCATTTGTTTAATCTGATTTGTGTGGATTTTCTCTCCTTCAGCAACAGGAAACGGTGGAAAGCTGGGAGAGAAAAACGGTGGTGGGAGTCTGCCGAAACATTGGTTCAATATGGACATTATTCTGAAACCCGACCCGACAGGAAATAGATATTGATCACGATGAGCATTTACTCACTCTGTGGCTACGTTGGGGGCAAGGCGAGACCTACAGAGAGGATGCTGAGTTGAGTAGAGATGTCACAGCTTTGCTCAATGTGTACTACAGACAACTTAGGTGTGTGTTCCTCAATTTATAGCGGTGATGACTTTATGTGTCTTCACGAAAGAGAGAGCAACAATACATTTATTCTTCGAACTATTAGCCAGGGAGGTGTGTTAGGAGAACCTGATGTTTCGCATTCCTCTGTGCAACGCAGTTCCATTGATGTCCAAAACTTCTTAAAAGAAAAACATTGCTGAGTCGCTGTTGCACTGGGTGATCCATTACTTTACCATAAGGAACATGGACACTGTATTTTTTCAAATCCATAATTCAAATTAGCTCCCCACAAATGCACCATTTACCCCAGTTCCAGTAAGCTTAGCAGAAAACCACAGTAGCCCGATGTTTTGGGAAATTATGGAATCTTTTTGAATAATGGAAATTTATATCTGTAACCCACTTTTAAAAGATTTACATCTTTAGTAGGAAATAATGGACTTGGTGGGGAACCATAATCAGACTTGAGGAACCCAGAAAGAAAGACTGGGTTTTTATTTTGATGTTTTCATTCAGTGACAGTAGGATAAATAAATGATGTCCAATGCCTTATCCTTCAAAAAGATTGCACTCCATTTTTGATTTATGGTGGAGAAAATGACACACATATAAAGCGAAACATCTCGAACTGACAATGCCGAGTGTGGCACATTCTTCTTCGTGGCTCGGGCAGTAAATGCAGCCAATACACTTTTCTTCTCTGAGCTATTTGCGTATCTCTCTGCTCTGTTTTTTTACATTATTCAGATTCACTACACTAAACCCTAGGCTTTCATCTGCCATTAGTGTCTGCATTTTTTTACCTTTATCAGGCTGCTGAAACTACCTGTGATCTTGAAAAATGCATTAGAGGGGCCGAATGCACGAGCTAGTCATGCATGGAGAAAAAAAAAAAAGACAGCCTAATGCCCCTTCAGAATAGCCCAGTTAAATCTGGCTTTTTGGGGTGACATTTCACATAGGGCTCTCCTCTCAAATGCCATCGTACATCTGCCTGAGTCTATTTCGGTCTTGCACGTAAGCTTCCTTCTGTCGCTGCTGCTGCTGCTGCTGCAGGAGGTACGATAACATACCATAAAGCAACAAGCCGGTGCTTATTTGGTTAGAACCCAAGCTGAGTATCGTCGTCTCTGGGGCTCAGAGTGACCCAGAGACCCAGAAATGGAGCCCGAGAGACAAGTCGCAGAATCAAATTGCAAATCTCGTTTTGCTACACAAAAAAACAGTGTAATGCCCCTTCTTCAAACATCACACACACTGATGTCACACACACTCTGCAGGTTTTTAGTAAATGTATTATTCATGATTTTTTTTATTTTTTATAATAATAATATATATATATATAGATAGATAGATAGATAGATAGATAGAAAGATAGATATATAAATATATATATATATATATATCAAGCGTGTTTTTGAGGGTGAAGAGCTGGTTTTGTGGAGCGGACGACCAATCGAAACCCTGTGATGGCACAGTGAGGTAGTGTGTGGGCTGTGGTACCTGGGCGTCAGCAGACACTGTGACTGTGAACAACCATTTCTCAAATAATGAAAACGTGTTTGCCCTTTTTCTTTCTCTCATTAATGTGTGTGTGTGTGTGTGTGTGCTTGCGTGGGCGTGCGGGCGGGCGTGTGTGTGTGTGAGAGGGAGAGAGGAAGAAAGCGAGGGAGAGAATGATATCAACAGAATAGATCAATACAGCATGAGAAAGTCTGTTTGTCCTGTATGGCGTGTTCATGAGGTTCATGTCTCCATGTGTAAGTTGAGAGTATCACACAGTGTGTGTTGGCCCGATCGTGTGGTCTCAAAGATGGTGGTGGACCCGCGAACATGTCTGGGTTGTGGTTTACCCAGACATTCAAGTGAACTAATGCGTAACAGTTATATTAGTGTTTAACTAATGCAGTCTATAGTCGCACCGTACCTAGATTCTCCCACTGCTACAGATTTTTTGATTTTTTTATATTAATATGTATTGCATTAAAGGACTACTACCACAGAAAGAACAAACCGAGCTACCAAATGATGATTTTCACATTTTTGAGAGCTCAAATGTAAGTTTTCTTGGAATTGTATAATTTCTTGCAACAGAGTCACTTTTTCCAGAGCCAGCGGTGAAACTTTAGACACTCTTCAGTGATACTGCTTAATGGTTTGCTGTGGCTAATTGCAGAGCGCGAACGATAACATCTCCTCAACCGTATAGTGAATGAATTCGCACGGTGTCGCGGGACGTCTATAAGCAAACGCTCCAGCTGCTACACGACCGACCCCGTAACACTGGGTAGCAGAGATATTTAAGACAGAGCCGGGTGAGACGAGAGGGTAGAGGGAGTGTGTGTGTGTGTGTGTGTGTGGGGGGGGGGTACACTGACTCCCACCGGAGACTGTGACGCCTAAACAAATTCGATAACCTAACCCTGTTACCCCTGAGTCGCATGGCTCGGGCCTCCGCAACAAATTCATAACAATAGCTTAAGCAGACAGGCAAGACAGGTTGTGCATAAGATACACACTGATGTGCACACATGTCCGCACACTGACACGCCACAAGTGCGCACGCACACGCACACACGGCACAGGGACCGTAATGAATGAGTGGTTGTGAATGGATGGCTGTGTGCACTTAGCGCCGGGTGTAGCCAGCCTCAGCTGCGGATGATAAATTGACAGCGGCACGTAGATGTGGCTGACAGGTTTCGGTATGAGGAGATCATGTAGAGGAGAGGCAGTGAAAAATTAGAGAAAATTCTGCCACACGCTACGGCCGTGCTGGTGGGGGAAGGATTTGGAGGAGGAGAGAGAAAGAGAGAGAGAGAGAGAGAGAGAGCGAGGGAGGACTCCGTGGGGAAGGTGATGAAGCATGCAGCTCAGGTTTCCTGTCTCTGATGTAAGGCCAGCCTGGATCGATGGCTCCGCTGGGGCCCCGGCCAGCGCACCACACTCCAACCTGCCTGCTCTCCACAACTCCCACTCTCAGCCTTTTGCCTCCAGCCGCATCTCCCCCTTTTTTTCTCTTTCGGTTGTCATCTGTCATTCTCCCCGTGCGTGTCTCGCTCTCGCCGGGTCCAAGTCGAGCCAAGGGCACCCCGTCGTTAGCTCTTTGTCACATTAACAGAGAGTTACACGCCACCGTTCCTTGCCTTGACCCCAGGTCACAATTACTAAACGTGTTGTCAAAAAAAAAAAAAAAAGGCTGAGTTCTCCCTGACATCCAGAGCTGGACACAGCACAGCAGTTTAACATGTAGTCGTCACGTGAAACATCACTGTCAACATTCCTATGAGTTCCTTGTGTTTTTTTTTTCTCAATTCGAGGAAAGCGTCTTTCTGCCGTCAATTCACAAATGTGTTGCACAATGATTGTGTTAAGTGGAGCGGCGCTGATTTGTTTTCGAACCGTTGTCCCTGGTGTGTAGCATAGGCCACGTTTGGCAGACAGAGGAGAAACTGCAGGGGTTAAAATAAAACAAGTATCACTTGGGCTGCGTATGACTGGCTGCCGTTTGTATTGAGACAAATGGCTTTTTAATAGCCTTCAGGGATTGATACTAATCTGAGGAAGCTGGTCTGGCTGTTTCTCTCAGTGTGGGCTAAGACACCAGATTGGGAGGTAACGGTGATTAGGCAGGCCACCATCGGTGGTACCACCCAAGCAGGGAGCACTTATCACAACGGCCAAAATCAGTTAAACAAAGAATATTGTCGCTCACCTGATTCTCATTGCAATCATTTTTATTTTATTTTTTTTTGAGTTTCAGCAGGTTTGAATCCCCAAAAACCCTGTAAACATTAGGATTGCACTTGCTTAAAAAATAGAAGGTATTTCCAGCGGTTCCTTAAATATACATTTGAAGCTGTCAGGAAGATGTTCACTGTTGCACCCAAAGTAACCCTAGATATTTGATTTTTGTTGAACTTTGAATTGCTAAGTTTTCACTATGAGCGGTCGCATCATTGACCACCCATACATTTCTTTTTGTTCGGAATACATTTTTTAATGCAAACGTTATTCTGTGAATAAAACGCGGCATGCATGTGTATTGCAGAGCTGTGAGATGCCTGCATTTGGATATGTACAATATGAATTTGATGCGCCGAAAAAACTTGATAAAATGTTCCAATTTAGTGTAGGTTGCCTGTTTACGCTGGCAGCGGTCATGGTGCTGAATGAGCCATGTCTCTCCTTGTGTTCATTAAATCCCGTTGTTGCCCGTTTGCAGACACGGGACTGGGGGTACTATTGTTAGGTGTCCAGCGTCTGGGGTTGTCATGGAAAAACTCGAGACTCATCTGTCAACAAGAGGATAAGTGTTTCAAAACTAAGCACATGCGGCTCAGACAACTAGCCTCCGCGACACCCTTTGCATCGATATGTGTACGCTTGTTTTAAAAGGTTGTTTAGAGGTCCAAATGTATCGAGAGTGGTGCATAAACGTAAATAATGTTAGCTTGTTTTTAAAGGGTCTGTACGGCTGCAAGCTCTTCCCTTTATTTCCAGTATTATTTCAGGGAGGGTTTTTTTCTCCCCCCCCAGCAATTTCAACAATCAAGTCATTTACTATTTAGTGTCTTTAAAGTAAGCATTATTTATTGCTCTTTACTGCGTCTTTAATTTGAGGTTAGAGATACAGTTCGGCTTAATGAGATTTAACAATGGTAAATTATTGGCCTGTAAATTGATACGATACCGGGGAATGCATTGCCTGAGTGAAGGGCTGACGTGGCGGCAGCCAGAAAGACTGAAGTGTCTGAGTGGAGGAGTCGGCTCAGGGGATTTGGTGTACATTTTACAGATAGGGTCGAGTCTAAATTCAGATTGCACATGGGTTAGGACAGGAAAGCATGGTTTTAATTATAGTGTTTCCCAAAACATATGCATACTAAACATTGATGTGCATTGAAATAAGGACTTAAATAACGTTGTTTTGTGGCCAAAATTCGAAGTCGAAGTCTCAACTTGAAACCCCGGTGTGGGAGATATGAGGTTGAATCCCGGCGTCGAGATGATATGAGGCCTGACAGGCGGCGGGGCGATGAGACGACTTCTCTCTTACCGCCGGTGTGTGCGCGTGGCGTCCTGTCGTGGTCTGATCTAAACCTGTCTGACATCCCACATTACCGTGGCCGTCACGTCAGTGCGGATGGCACATGAGCGAGCAGTCGGAGCTCGTATGGCCCAGGGGGGCAGGGGGGGCCCGCTGCCTCCTGTTTGTGGTCCGCCGTTCTTTCCTCGCAGATACACGACAGCAGCGAGGCGCACACGCCAGCGCAGGCCAACGCCGGCCCGGGGGCCCCGTGAATATTTTACCTAAAAAAAACCACGACGGCAAGAGGCCTTGGACGAGACCCGGGCAAATAATTCATGCCATCTGCGGACAAATCCTGGATCGAAGAGGGCAGAGTGGTTTTGGTATTTGCAGAGAGGGTTGGCGGAAGGACAGGAATAGTAGGCTATATTGTCGTGCGGTGTGCCTTCGTCTGGCGCATGCTGCCTGACGCACTTACATGTGGTTTGCGTAGACACAAGCCTCAGGCCGGAGGCGATTTCACCAAAGCCAAGGAGCTGCGCGCAGGAACATGAAGCGTCCAAAAAAAAAAAAGACGCGCGTGTGGGGACTGTTAGCTCGAGGCAAAAGGTTTGTTAGCGACCTGCTGACAGTGCTGCGGTAGCGCGGGCCTCCGGGAGAGGGACCGTGCCATGGATTCAACAGTGTGAGGCTCTATAGAGTGACGGGAGGAGGGAGAAGGGTGATGGCTGTGTTGGCTTCAGCAGCGGCCGCGGTGAGAGGCATGAAAATGGTTAAGTGAAGCCCGTCCAGAATTCCATTGACTGGCGTAAAATCAGCGGCAGAAAGCAACAGAGCGCTCATTCACAGCAAACTCAACGATGTGGGTTGCCGGGCAAGGAGACCGATCCGCCTGTCATCCTTTCCTGCCTTCAGCTCTCTTTCTTTCCCTGTTTTGTCTTCCTCCCTCGCTCAGTCGCTCTCTATCGCGGCCCCTCCCGAGCCTTTCACACAGGCCAAAAAAATAAAAAATAAAATCTCAGGTCCAAGGGAGATATTCGTCAATACTCTGCCTAAGCTCAACAGAGGATTTAAAAAAAATAAAAAGAAGGCTACGACATCCAAGCGTGTGGGACGGCGTCAGCATGATCATCGCTCAATTTTTGCTTTAACGTTCAAGTCTGAGTATTTGTGTACATATCTTAGAATAGTCTTTTTGGCTCGTATTTGTGATGATCTCCATCTTTGACCTGTCATCTACCGAATTCAATCATCTGGACATGCCACGCCAAGTATTAGGTTCTCCGCATGTTTGGTAAAAAAATTGTAATTGCAGAGTTTTATTGTCCTCTCATAGACAGGTGAAAACTAGACCCTGCACGCCTGGCGATGCTGGTGCGCAGGGTAATTATTCAACTTATGTTACAGTTTAGCGAAGGGGCTATGACAGCGGGATAGGTAATGAATATAGCCGAAAGCATGATGAGTTCCCAAATTTGACATCAAGTGTCAGGAGCACTCAATATGATCTGTGGGGATTATTTTAAAAGTAAAATGCACAGATCATTTGCATACAAACAAAAGCAAGGTATGCTTTATTATTATTATAATTATAATAATAATAATAATTATAATAATAATTATTATTATTTTTATTATTATTATTTCTACTGGGAAGACATTATTGTCAATATACGATCAAAACCATTAATATTTTCGGGTCGCATCCCACCCGCCTTCATAATATTTTAAGTAGGATCTGCGTGTTAAGCGAGCCTGTGCCGAGATATTCACACTTGTGGTGGCGTCAGTGAAGCATGCAGGTGTGCTAAAGGCTGTTTGTACAGTGCTGCAGTGTCTAGGCGAGGGTCTCTGGTGGGTCAGCAGGGAGCTGCGGCAGGTCTCAGCCCCTCACGTCTGACTGATCACCGTCTCATCTCACTGCTTCACTGACTGGGAGGATACTGGTGTGGTTGCTCTGTCCACAGGGGGGACTCTTATAGGATGAGCACGCATGCATGCACATAAAACATACGTGTTTGTAGTACGGCTGTGAAAGGACTTTCAAGGACTGGCTCCATTTTAAAATAACTCATCATGACAAGTCAGACTTTTTATCCAGAGATTAAAAATGTACAAGCAGATATGCCTAGTATAAAAATACTATATATATATATATAAAGAGTGTTTATACTCAGAAAATACCCTGTACTGTGTGGTATATTTAACCCCCCTACACACAACAGAAATGAAATGGTGTGGAGCACTGGCGCTGCTGGGCAGAAATATCCTGTTAATGTATTCCAGCCAACCAGCCAGCGCAACATTTATAGACATACAGACACACACACACACACACACACACACACAC
>JAFBJU010000646.1:345166-371512 GCA_016785305.1 Colistium nudipinnis
ACACACACACACACACACACACACACACACACACACACACACACACACACACACGCACAGGCTTGGGGTGGTGGCTCTGCCAGGCAGATACATCTCGGTTGCTAATGTGTTCCAGCCAACCAGCCAGAAGACAGTGACCAGTGGAGCAGATAATCACATCATCCGAGAGAGACCTGCACAGCCAGGCAGCGCTGCTGCTGCTGCTGCTGCTGCTGCTGCTGATGCTGACGATAACACTGATGCTTCTTTCACTCCTGAATAACTAAAGCCAGAGTATGTGTGCACATGTTGTTCATGTGTGCATATCACTCGGGTTGCAAGCTCCACTGTACGCCGTATAGTACTGGGGTGAAGTGCTCTTATAATTCTGACTCTGTTTGTTAGGGGCGCCATTGTCGAGTCGCAAAACTTGTTTGCGTAATGCAAAGTGTGTGTGTGTGAATGTGTGTGTATGTGTATACGGGCGCATGTCTGTGTGTGTCTGTGTATGTGTATGCAGGCAGTCAATGGGACATATGTTTTAAGGGGTGTATCGACGAATGATTGTGTTTGTGAGGAAAATGGTCACATGTGTGGTTCCATACTCTATGCGCAGGCCTGTCTGTTTGTTAGATCACTGCTTTATTGTGTACCGTGTTTGTTGTTTGTTGCAGTAAAAATATCTTTATTGAGCTGAGTAATCATTTTACTCAGCCAGAGTGATGATCTAAGCGTCACTTACCAGAGATGGACGTGTGGCTGTTTGTGTGTGAGATGAAAATCAATGGGTTTCCTGAGGGTGGATCAGTTACGGCAGGTACTGTCTTTTGTGATGTCAGCCGTACTCAGAGAGTCTTGGGAAGGTTGACCACTCAAGGTCTGAGCCGTGATTGAGCCGGAGGCACCAGACGACAGGATTACACATTTTTAAAGGAGGATATGTTTCTTTGAAAATGTAATTCAGTGTAATGGTTTTACTTCAGGCAAAAAGAAATTGATTAATTTGGCTTCTTTTTTTTATTTTTTTTTTTACAGCAGCTATTTTTTGTATTTTTGGTACAGTACAGTTATCTGCTCAGAAATATTAGAATCAACTGTTTTGGATTTATGTTCCTCCTTCCTATTATCCTATCCTATGTTTAGAGAGGGGGCGCAAGACAGAGGCAAAATCACGGTCCTTTGTGGATAATGATTCATCCCTGATGCCTCATTATGCTTAAATTGTGTGTGTGGTTAAAGTAAGGCCAGTTAACTGAAATACAACTGTGGTGCATTTTGTCATTTTTAAATCCATCATGGCATTTATATTATGATACTTTGAAGAGGACAACACATGCATCCACATTCCATACCCACGTAGCGCTACATATACATTGTTTTTTAATCAGTCGAAGGGGTTGGTCCCCGTCCCCTTATTAGATCAGAGAACATATTTAAATGAGCACTTAACTACATTCATTGAACGGGGTGATGGATGAACTTTTATGTTTATGCTTGTAGGAGAGAGACGGCGAGCCATAAATCCAAACGTCAATGGAGAACTTTTATCTGTAATCAAAGGGAATGGCGGGGGGCAGACAGGGAATGTCACCTGGCATCTGGTTGATTAAAACCATCCCGTGGACAGAAGACGGAAAGGGGGACACAAAGAGACATTAAGTGGAAGGAGAAGAGAGAGGGGTGCATAGTAAAAAAAATAAATACAATAAAAACAAATAAATACCAAGAGCAACAAAACCCTGACAGTGAGATATGGTTTTGAGAGACGGGACACGTCGGAAGGATAAACACGGAGCAGCGGGGAAAGTGCAGTGCAGAGCTCAGAGGATCAAATCTTGTTAACACTGTGGCGTGACCTTGGCCGGCAGCTGACACCAGCCATCGTCTTTAGGTCACCGTCACTAAGCCACTCTGTTTAATTGACATTAGCCATGAACGTGTCGCCGGGGCCTCAGAGAGGAGTTGCACCAGTCGCGCGGGTCGCGCGGAGATTCGGGCCGCAATCTGGACTGGTGTCGCTTGAATTTATGAATGATGAGTGAATGTCCAGCAATTGAAGAATTGACCTTTTGCTATATCTCATGACCAAAGGCTTATATTGTTTTATTTGCATGTTGATCACAGGGACACATTTGGCTTTTTTTGTTTCCAGTGTTGCAAGGAAGCTTACATGCTTAAGAAATCAAAAGCCTTCATTTGTTGCACCACAAGAAACATCCAAGGAAATATTTAGCTTAACCTACGGTAAAGTAGTAAAAATACCACAGTTAATGGTTCCTCTTTAGCTTAATGTCTGTTGACATTAATGGGAAGTCATCCAGGTATAGTGATGCGCAACAGCCACTATTTTATTGAAATAAGAAATGCTAAACAAATGTCAAATAGGATGTGTCCAGTGAATAACAGTAAACACATGCCATCATTTATCATCATCGCCGCAGGAAATGACATCACGCAAAGTCTGGCTGACCTCCGAAGGTTACTCCGATTCCCACGTCTGGAATGGCCGACATTTATGACTGCGTCAGAGGGCCCGACTCGGTGTAATGTTTCACTGGAACAATAACAACACACGAAGGAACAACGGGGCGAAAGAAGCCGAAGAGCCAGGGGAACGGGGGTTTGCTCTTGATGTGGGAGTCAGGACGCTCTGCGCTTCCTGACCTCTCTGAGAGTCTGTGGTTACGATGCCTGGAAGCAGAACTTCTGCGATGACCACAGATTTATAGGAGGCGTTTTACTTATCGCACCTACGGGGGCCCACGGGCCGGCGGTGGGAGGAATAAGGTCGTTCCCGTGGTAGCGGCGCACAATTTATACCCCGTCCGGACCGGCGCTTCTTTACATTCAAAGGGGGAAGGGATCAGTTCTACAAAGCAATGAATCTGGTGTTTATTTCGTTTTTGAAGGAAGAGTTACAGCGGGATGTCACCGCCGCAGGAACTTCCAAGTTAATCCATGTAGAATATTCGGTAAGTCCGAATGCACCATGTCGACAAAAAAAAAACGACTTTATTTATAACTATGTTCACACACTGAACCAAAGATATACGATACAAATGAGCTATAAAATAAGTCGTAGCTTTTCTTTTGTCATATACTGTATATTTTCTCGTATGCACCATATACTGTATATATTTCTTTCTGTCATTTCTTCTCATAAAAGGAGAAATTACAAAACTTTACGTTACTTTGCCGTCGCACCTCCTTTTACTCTGCATGTTCACATGGAATTAGGAGCTGTTTGACATGTTATATGATTACGTTGTTTTTATATTCAGCCAGTCTGGCTGCAGAGCGCACCCGAAGCTGTGACATAATTGGCAAACTACTGTAGCATTTTTGTCTCTAATCCTGAATTAAATGTGTCTGCCATCAATAGATTAGTATCCAGAAGAGCATTTTTTCCCCCTCTTTTGTCTAAACAGAGTTTTTTTTTTTCTTCTGTTTCATCCCATAGTAAGCAGATCTGCCCTTAATAAACATGCTGAGGTTGTCTGACAACTATTGGTGGTATATGCCTGCCCCTTGACCTTCGCAGTCGCTCCTCAGTGGAGCCCCCTCTGCTGCCTAATCTCTAATGCCTTCCAAGCTCCACTCTAATTCATTGCTTCCCCTTCCATTGCCCTGCCGGGGTCACACAAACGCCGCGCGCTGCACTGGACCCCGTTACGACCGGGGGCCCGCGTTTGATCTTCAGTGCGTCCCTGTGATGTATCGTTGTTTGTGTGACGGAAGTGAAGGGAAAGTGGTTCAAGTGCTGGGAGTTAACTGGAGGCAGAGTCCAAAGCGCGGCTGCCGCCGAGGGGGCGCGGTGTTTGTCGCGGTGATTGGAGAAAGGGAACAATGGCCTCAGCGCAGACGTGTGGGTGAGTTATGGTGTCACCGGGAGCACCTCACTCTATTAAGGAGCAGTGGGGACTGGGATGGCGGTCTCGGGAGAGTGAACTTGAATAAAGATGACGGACTGCGATAGTTCACTCGTGGGGAGTAAAATTTGTTTTGCATAATAAAAAGCTGGTAATACCTCGCCATAAAAACACTGACCCTCCTTTCTTCTCTTCCCATGTGGAAGAGACTTATTTTGAGATATATTCCCCCTGTCTCTTACTTGTTGAAGTAAGTGATGTTATCTGAGCTGAGATAAGGCGTAATTGTTACCAGACTTATAGCGAGGTCAGCCAGCAATGTCTCATTCATTGGTGTTTAAAATGATTTGCAAATGTGGCCGGCACATACATAGTCATTAAACGCAGGTGTCTCAGATTACTGCCACAGCAGCAGCGGCAGCAGCATACCGTCTTTTTTTTTTTTTTTTCATATTCATGGCTGCGCACAGACGTGACACAATGGGCAATGAGATCAGAACTTCATTTGACTCAATTCATTTTCTCGTGTGTCTCGTTCTCACTGTGTCTGCAGTGTAGTGCGTTTTAGTCATAGGATTACGCCTGTTGTTCATATTCTGGTGTCTGCTCCCTGAACTATACCCCACGTGACCGGAATGAATAATTCCACTGCTCATAGAACGAGAGATCCTTAAGTAATGCGTAATGTGTGGAGGTCAACGGCTAAATAGGGTGTTAATGTCGAGGTTTAAAAATAATAATAATAATAATTGTGTTCTTTTCTTTACGCTGTCTGCTCTGGTCTGCGCTATCACATCATCCTGTTCAATAACGAAACACATTAAAGAAAATATTGTCAAAAGAGAACAAGCCAGCTCATTAACAGGAACTGCATGTAAAAACACATATGAATCGTATATATTATATATTAGAACATTTTAAGAGAGGCAACAATTGAATGAATAATAGTTTAGTTTGTTGCGTAACATGTTTGCCTTCACGTTTCAGGTGGAATAAAAGTCGAGACATGAAACGCACAGCCACGTTAGTCCCTCCAAAGTCAAGCAGCTTTGCGGAAAAGTTATCGGTAATGCCATGACATCAGGTTAATGACAGCCGGGCCCATGGTATGGTATAAAGTTTCACTCTTTCAATAAAGTTGGGCAGGATTACCTAGCGCTGGCTGCCTCACCGTGCCCCCGCTTTGGGACGTCGCATCTTCTCGTCGCGTCTGATGGATGGAGCTGTTGCTTACTGTATTCACGCGCGCCATTTGTTATGTGGCGCATTTCATCCAGGGCTGGTGCCAGAAGCCCTCGTCGTACCTTCCATAACTCTTGCGCCCGTGAAAGATTTTTAATTAAAATGAAGACAGCCGGCTGAACCGCGGCGATGTCACAAATAGTTTTTTTTTTTTTTTCGCTCCCAAAGAAGCCCGTCGGGGTCCCCGGGCGTCGGATTGCCGGCAATTCCGTCGTTTTTTTGTTGAAGAACTTGTTAATCATGTCTCCTTCTTAATTCAATTATCAACAGCTGCAGATTGATGCATCCAGGGATGGCAAGATGGGGAGAAACGGGGAATTCAATCGCTTTCCGTCGGCTTATGGCTTGTCATTTGTCCCCCTTTCTGTATTATATATTGATATGCTGGTGACCCCTGTGCATTTACTGTATTGGATTTTTTTATCACTCACCTTTTGAGCCCGTGCTGAAAAATAACCACTGACCCCTCGATGTGAACGCAGGGGGACCCGATCTTGTGCGAGGCGGCTCAACACTTAATACGCATACGCCTTTGCATGCGCGACATTTGTTTTGTCTTGTCAAGGCGGCGTATTTGTCGTGGGTCAGCGGGTCACAGGGGTACTGGAGGCTGGTTTGATGTAGTTGGGGGTGGGAGAGGGTAGATCCAAGGGCTGAGTGTGGGAGCCGGAGAGTTGGAAGGTCATGTTCATAAATTGTTAGCACTGCGCCGGCGCTTAATTGAAAAGGCTCGCGGAGGAACGGGACCCCCTGATCTGTGGCCCCCACGCCCCTCCCTTATGACCCCCCGGGTCGTCACTCATTCAAGTGTGTCTCCGTGTCTGTCTGTCACAGCAAAGAGAAAGTTCAAATATGCTTTCAAATGAATTACCTACCTGGCAGCGCTCCGCCACTCCTCTCTGAACAGACGCGCTGCTGTTTTTTTCGTTTTTTTTTTCCCCCCGCCGCAGGGGGAGAGATATCATGATAGGATGGCGTTTAATTCCTCGGGCCAACACCAATCATGGGGATTTCCAGGAAAAAAAGTCCGATTTCTTTATGGTTGAAAATAATAAGTTCTATTCGATCTTAACTGACATAAAAAAAAAAAAGCACATAAACCGATTTATGTCCAGCAGAGAAGTTCCTTCCGTGCCTCTTTCCACATCTCTTTCCCCTCTGAGCCCCTCCACCCTATCAGAGAAATATACCAACATGTAAATACAATACAAAATATTTATGTAAAACCCTTTATTTTCTACGAGTTAAACGAGTTAAATGCACAAAAAAAAAAAAATCATTTCAACTAATCATCTGTTGGTCATCCTTCTTGGGAACTTTAAATATTTCATGCAAGTTGAGATCTGCTGTATCCTCGATTCTTTCATTCCTCCATGAATACAAAACAGTATGGTGACGGCCGTCATATTCAGGCCTGACTGATAATCATCTCGCTCCATCAATCTTTCAGCTGCTGCTCGAGATAACCCCACTCCTCTGTTGACAAAGCAACGGCTCATTTATAACGCGGAGGTCCCGCCTTCCCGTCCCCTATGGACCCTGAAAATCTCTCCGCCACACAAAGCAATCATAAGCGTGAATAGAGGCGAAACCCTACCCCGCGTGTCTTTACATTCTACACAGGTGACACATAGTCGCGCTCTTTTGAAGTGGCGCGCCGAGCCGAGTGGGCACTCGGCAGCGGAGAGGGAGAATCTGTCATTTCACACTGGGAGGAAATCCATCCGGGGCCGCCATTGTCCTGCATAATAGGCGGGAGATGGTTAAACATATCATTTTGACACACTGGGCGTTATGACATGGACAGTTTTACTGCTGCCATGGGCGGATGGGATGAAGGAAACTCCTCCTCGTGTTACCCTGGGCAAGGGGAGAGAGATAAAGATGCTGTCGTCCTTCTCTCCGTTTCTCTTTCTCTGTCTTTGCCTCTCGCCGTCTGTCGCTCTGCGTGCGAGATTGTCGCCGGGTGTCTTGGGTTACCAAGGTGTCGCAGAGAGGGTTTTTTCAAAGAACAAAGGTATTGATTGATTATGGGAAATATATTGATAGTTATTCTTGCCCAGAGTTAGTTGAGAGGGCTGGTACCCCCTGTCCAATAATTGTCGAAAATGAAGCCGGTAGTAAAGTCAGAAACAAGGGGAAACGACCAAAATCTTTGAAACTGTTTAATTTAATTTAAATGTTTTTTTTTGTGTTTGTTTTGTTTTTTTCCACGGAACATGAATAAACTGACTTGTCATTGTAACAGTGACACCACGCTGTGGACTAGAAGGGCAGTTAACCTATTTCCTGAGTCTCAATAGACACCTGTTTGACAGCACCCTTTAAAACATGTGGATCAACTGACACAATTGGGCTCCCATATGTTTGAGGATCTTCACACTTTTGAACCATATCAGCTCTCTCTGCCCCTTGTCAATATGTCAGCCATCTGTTCCGAGACAATGCCCTGCAGGGAGGGGAGCCCCGCGCCGTTTTACGATTCAGAGGTGTGAAGCCCCCTCACGCACCCCAGGCCCCCCCCCCGCCCTCCTCCACCTCGACGCTCGTGCGGTGTCCCCTCGCCCACTGTGTCCACCTGAGGTCCCAGGACAGCAGTTATGGAGGAGGACTGCTCAGCTCTGGTCTGCTCGCTGCCTCTTCTTTAAGGTGTAACAGAAACAATCCCATTAAGTGGTGGATCGCCTTTCACACAGATTACTGAGCATCTGTCACCCCTGCTGGAGGGGGCAGGGACAAGGTCGCCACACGCGCACACCCGCACGCACTCACAAACACACGCACACATGCCCACACACACACACACACGTGTTCACACACACGGGGTAAATAATTTGTATGAATTTATTTAACACATTTTAAATGTGTATTTATACAGTTATAAGGTTCATAAGAGACTTACTCCAAACTTGTGTTCCCTTGTGACTAGTCGGAGGAGATTTTTTTTTTTACACACACTCAATTTCAATTTCATTTTAATTGTATTAATGAAAAACATGGTTTAAAATGAAAGTATTCCGAAGTCATCACTGTCATTCTCTACACATACGGTATATACATAGAAATACAGTAGTAAAGTGGGTTTTGTAGGTCACACCGACACCAGACACCTGCTGCCTGAGTGAGGAGACACCAAACCACCCTGCACCCCAACCAGCTTTGGGAGCCGCCGTGTCACCTCGGTGTCTCCTCTGTGATATTTTGTTCCACCTGGTTTCTTTCGGCAGCCCTGTGTCTTTCAGCATGCCACTGACTCTCCACAGAGCCAGGCCCGTCAGGTCGGTGTTGTGTTCTTGTCTCGGCGGGGCTCGGGGGGGCCCCGAGCGATGCCGCCTCACGCTCAACCCCGGGTGAAAGGTGAGAACTCTGAGAACAGAGCGTTCTGGTCTGTCGGCGAGGAGCTGCCTGCTCTGTTCTGCGTGCTTGAGTTTGGGCAAGGGGTGACCCGGGAGTGGTGAGGGGTGAATAGGTGAGGAAAAAGAGAGAAATGGGAGAGAAATAGCAGTGCAAGTGAGGACAAATGGCCGACATTCCAGCGAGAGACACAGAGAGAAAGACAACAGCATCACATGACATTTTAGAACCAAAAGGGGTCAGTTGTAATTAGTAGTCAGTTGATTCATCTGATTCTGATTTCCTTTTTTAGTCAGTTAAGGTACAAAAACAAATGTTTAAATAATACATTAGTGCTCCTTCTCTCCGTTGAATCCACAGTAATCAAAAGTTTCAAGGGGTGTCCCCTCATGGGACAAACTGAAAGTGTGTGTGTGTGTGTGTGTGTGCGATTGAGTGTCTTTGTGCGCAAGTCTGTGTGTGCCTGTGCGTGTGTGCAGAAGTCAGAAGTCAAGTGAGCCTTAACTACCTTGAACAACCAAATACATTTCGTTTTTCTTTTTTTTTTTACAACCTCTCATTCCTTTTCATCTTTACTGCTGACTTATTGTGTTCAACAAAGCTAAAATACCACATATTACCACAACCTACTATCATAGGTGTTAGGGTCAACTACATATTATAGAATAATAATAGTTCTTATGTTTACCGGTCAATTGTATACTCACAAAGATTTCCATACACTCTTGTTTTATGTAAAAACAGCGAACACACAGAGAACCTCATGCACAATGACCCTGAAGTCATAGAGCTAGAGTGGCTGGTCTGCAGTGGAATAACATAACTTACTGTAAATTACCCAGCACTCCTATTGTAAATTCAAATATGGTCGGAGCGGTCAAATCTTGCCTTATATATCATTCTGTGGGCGCGCTGCTTGCCTGTTATCTGACACTTGTCCTTTCTGTCCTGTCGCGTAATGATGGAGGATGGGGCGGTTATTGCAAAAGTGGGGGCAGCTCAAAGAGCAAAGGATAACCAAAGAAACAAAAAAGTTGCGGCCATGCTTCACGGCTGTCTTCCGAAACAAAACAGATGCGCCTTAATTTATGGCCACTTTCTGTGATTGGAGAAGAAAGCTCTGAATCGATCCGAAGGGCCCCTCTCTTTCACCTGTTAAGAGCTTTCCTCGTAATTGGTTGCCGCCATGGCGGCCACTGCCAAAACTGGGGCCTCCTCCGTCGCACAATAGTATGTTAAAGTATGTGTAAACTGTGCCTATTTTTCCGCCTGCCCTGGCCATTGATTTTTAAATGAAGTATCAAAGAAAATCAATAGTAATCAACAAATAGAAGGCAACACGCTGTAGTGTCAGATCCTGGGGCACAGCTTAATCAATTTAGACGGCTGTCACAACACGGGGACCAACGGGGGGGAGACATAAAAAATCTGAGAACCTGGTTTGAATGGAAAGCGAGCGGCGGGATGAGCCATTTGTCATTAGACAAGAAGAAAGATGTCAGGCTTGTCCTACACAAAAGCACACACACACACACACATACTTGCACACCACCCCGCTCCCCTCCATGCCCAACCCCTTCCTCTTCCTCTCCTCCCGGCTCTTCCTCCGCTCCCCTGGCCTGTGACAGAGCGCTCACCCATAGTTTGGGGGGCGATTCGTGTAAAAACATTACAGTATGCCCTCGGGCCGCAGTTCAGATTACAGTGCAGCGAGGCCTCTCCGATGCAGCCTGTCCAAAATGCTTAATGAATCTCCAAGTGAACCGTGAAACAGGTAGTCCACCCGCCACTCACTGTCGACACCTGGCCATCCATCGGCGACAACATGCCTCCGCTCTCGCTGCATACCTGGACGTTGAGCCAATGTTGGGCCCGTGTTGGACCCAGAGCGGAAGGAGTCAGGAACCAAACCTCGAATGAGTGATTCATTTTATTTTAATAGGTGAGGGGAGTCTTTTATACGGGCCGAACAATGGTCCGGTATCTATTTGAGATGTATCCACCAAAAAGGTTTTGGCAGGAATATCTTTTCCTATGTGTAATAGTATTAGATGACAATTTTGTATTTGGATAGTAGCTTTCATTTCTATAGTAAAAAAAACCAAACAATTACAATGCAGAATATAATGTATAACCACCATGTTTAATGGATCATTGTCGCCATAGAGATGACTTTCAAATAATGGAAAAATACCAAAGATTTATCTTAAATTAGACATTAGGGCAATATTTAGTGTGGAATTGAGCGAACTTAGGACGAGACAAACTCCTTTGTAAAATAATGTTTGTTTCCGATTAGTGGCCTAGGAATCAGTTTAACTGAGTAACTATTTTGCTTATTTTTGCAGTATTCATAACAACACAACTTGACTGCACTGAGCCCGAGGATGGATCGGACAATGTGTGGACAGTAAAATCCTGGCGGTGTTACAGTTGCTTTCCCATTAACCTCTCTTTATTTCTGGTTAATCATGTCAGGTAAATCTTGAATTCAGTTTCATTCACTCTGAATACAAAGGGACAGCAGGCTGTGCCAGGCCCCGCTCCGGGCTGCACTTTCGAGTGGGGAACTGTAGCCCAGTTTATGTTGTTGCCCTCATAGGGAGGTCTGCGCTGTACTGCCCCCCCCCCCCCCCCCCCCCCCCCCCCCCCCCCCCCCCCCTCTCTCAAAGAAACACAAACAACCCCCCAACACACACCTTACTCCTCCCCAGCCGCCCACCCGCTGCACCACCAGGAGCAGACTGGTGTGCCAGGCCTCCCTCCAGGCCACAGTGCTGAGAAAGTGACAACATAAGGTCCATTCTGTTCCCTGTCACTCACAGCCCCAGGCCCACTGTTAAATGGAAAAGGCTTTTAGAGGCTGTAAATGGAAGAGGAGAGGGAGGTGGGGGTCACAGTGGACATCTCAGTGTGTGCGCACGCGCGCGCGCGTTCACGTTTTGTGAATTTGGTCCTGTGTGTTCCATTTCACGTGTTAATGTGAAAAAAAGACTTGCTTTTAGATCTCTGGATTTAAGTGTGTGCGCCTGCCCGTGTGTGCATGCATGCGCGTGTACGCCTAAAAAGTAGGCACAGCAGGGAGTTGGGGACACCCGGCTCCTGAATAGGTGAAGCTGAATTAGCCTTTTAAACTGAGCAAGCCATATAACACTCTGACTTTGCCCATATTGTCCACTTTGGCCTATTGTTAGCACTCACTGTTTCTCCATTGCAAAAGATTATATATACTGTGTATATATATACACACACGCACACACACACACAGTATATGCACATTTGCATGTATATAGGACAATATTTTGTCACAGAATGTTGTCACTATGATGATTGAGTTTGATTAATCTGCACATACATTTTCATCATAACAAACTTGAAAATTATTAATATCAATTTTTACTGCAAGTTCAGAAAAATGTAACACAGCCGATGCATGTAGTTGCAGTTGCTTTTAAACGGATATACAGTATGTCCTTTGACAGGTAAGCAGCTCTAAGACCCAAAGATCCTCAGTGATCTTGTTTTATTGCACAGGTTGTCTGCATCTGTCCCCCTAAGGGGTGAATTCAGGGACAGTTTTGATTAATAGATTATTAGTTCAGCTTTGAAGCCATGTGTTTTCATCTTCTTTGACCAGGCTGATTACTTATATTTATAACTGTCCGCCGTTTAACTGGTCCTGTTGTAGATGTGATATACTGTGTCTCAATTGGTCCTCATTTAACCCTGAAGATTGTAAAGCTGTCATTGGGGAATAGTGTAATATTCACCTTCATGAAGGGGCAAAATACAGTTCACAGCGGATAACTAAAGCCTAAAACGTTGGATTCCCAATTTGAGCCTGATTGTGGTACTGATATGAAATACTCATTCATTCATTCATTCATTGTACTGTATGTTTTAAAATTTGCTTAGATTTGATTGTTGTCCTCGAGCAAACATTTCTCTATTAGCAAATGATCTCTTCTTGTTTAAACATTGAACCCTAACCCATATGTTAGTATCTCGTGTGAAATATAATTAATTAAACGTTTCCAACTGGGGTTTAATGAACCCGTGAAATCTCAAAGACGTTCTCTGGCTTGAGCTGGAATCTTTTTATTTCCATAGATTCACCTGTTTCTTAAGCAATAGTCACACGAGTTCAAAGTTTGTTTTTTTTTCCCAAAAAAAACAAGTTTGGTTTCAGAATACATTTTTTCCTTTACGTCCTCTTTATGTGGCATTTTCCTGTTTCATAACCCTTGACCCTTGTGTAATCACTTGTAATTCCTAAAAAACAAAAAGTGCAGACAACAAAAAGCAGTTTCTTCCTGATTCCTTCACACCACATTGGATAGGCTTTTTTTTTCTGTGTGACAGAGGTGATGGATTGACTGTGGGGTGTTGCGGCGTTGTCAGTGTTGAGTGTGATGATAGTCAGCTGAAGGCTCTCACTTGTCGCTGCTGAGGCGAAGTGAGGGGACGACTGGCGCCGACCCAGTCTAAACAGGAGTCAGCCCCCGTTGTCTGAACAGGTCTGCTTCACACACAGAGACACACTGAGGAAGACAGTCACATATTCATACACACACACACACACACACACACACACACACACACACACGCACACACACGCACAAACACACACACACACACATACATATACACACATACACACAGGAAACTTCCCCAGGTCTCCTGCTGCACATACACACACACGCACAGACACACTCTTATCCGTTTTTGTTTGTTACCAGTTAGTTGGAGACACACTGTCCTTTGTGCTGCAGTGAGAACATAAACACAGGGACAAATGTGTTGCTCATGTGAGATTTCAAAATGTTTTACTACAAGTGCCCACATAGAAGCATTGTGTGCAAGTATTACTATTATGCATCCATGCTCGAATGCATTTATTTCACATATACTGTGTGTGTAGATGTTTCCTGGAATGTATTCGTGCTTCATTGCACGACGCAATGACTTTTAAATCTGGATTTTTCAAACACACACACTGAGACGCCCGCTCCCCTGCTCAGGCGGTGGGCCGATGTGCTGCGCAATGCTCCCAGGCTACACTTCTCACTCCAAGCCTGTGCGTGTGCGTGTGCGTGTGCGTGTGGGTGCGTGCGTGTGTGTGTGTGTGTGTGTGTGTGTGTGTGTGTGTGTGTGTGTGTGTGTGTGTGTGTGTGTGTGTGTGTGTGTGTGTGTGTGTGTGTGTGTCCGAGCAGGGTATGTGTGTGTGTGTGTGAGGGTGATGGCTGAGACCAACCATCTGTTTGGCTGACTCTGGGTGTGTTTGACGTCCCCTCTGCCTCAGTGTGGCCGCCCTGCAGATGTTTTGGATGTTTTTAGCGCTGCTTTGTTTTTGATTTCCCCTCGTCTGTTTAGAAGTGGAGGGATTACATCCCATCCACTGTGGGGAAATTGGAGGACGTGTTAGCCAGGACTCGCTGCTGTGCCCTTTCAATAAAACTGTGCCATTGCACTTATCTCGAGACCAATCAAACACAGAGTTCCAATGTGGGCCTTTTGTTTTGTCTTTAATCTTTTAACACAGACTTTATTGAACAACACGCCCCAGTGAAGTGTAATGACCTTTAGCTGAGTGCAGCTCAGTACCGTTAACTTTTTTTGGTTGCAAATTGCGTTCTGTGAAATGAAAAAATGGTAAACCAGATATTTATCCGCGTTGTAGAATGCACGTGTGCTATACCTCTGGTGCCTCCGGGGGGGAGAATCCTTTTGTGCCTCAGAGGTTATGATGCGTTGTCGGCTTCAGAGCAAGAATGAAGATTTACTTTCCCTGTGGCGTTTACTGTGTGTAAATCCTCCCTTTTGAAGAGGGGTCTCTTCTCCCACTTAATCTGTTCCCAAGTTAAATGTGTTTTTTGTGCTGCGCATATTGTGTGAAGTGTGTGTTGTCCACAGAGCGCAATCTATCACGTGAAAGGAATGCCTGCATGTCACAAGTCAAATTGTTTGTACTACTACTGGACTTAGTGCCTTAGTGCTGCATTAATTGTGAAGGTATTACATGACACAATTTAGGCAATTTTGCCGCTTGTATCACAACAGTATTCCAACCATTCACCACTAAACATTCAGTGAAATTCAAATATTGTGACTATCTCCCAAAATAATAAAAACGCAGACGTGAGACAACTTAGGGGAACATTTAAAAGAATGAACGTAAGGACTATGATTGAAATGACATATGTTGTTCAGATCAACAAACTTGATGAGGAAATGTTGTCGTGCTGTGATTAAGAGCAGGAGCCCCCCCCCCCCCAGAAATCTGTTACTGCAGCTTCAAGCATCTGTTTTTTGCCATCTGTCATTAAAAGAAATGAGCCACGCAGACTTGAGAGGATCTTCTGGAATCTGCTGGATCCAGTTTATCTTCCCCTTGCCTACGGAGCCTCTTTGGCTTGGTGTTAGTGGGGATCTCACTGTCCGGTCTTATCTGTTGGTGCCCAGGTGGGGTTATCAGCTCTGGCCTCCCTCAGGCATAAGGACCTCAGACCTCACACAGACTGCTGTAAAAAAAAAAAAAGACGTTTTTTTGTTCCTGGAAGATATTCTCCTACGCACAGTATAAATATATTTATATAAATGTTTCATAACGAATAATACATTGTTAGCTGCCCCCCCCGCCCCCGCTTACTTTCCATCATTTTTACCCGATGTGTACGTTTGCTGTTGGTGCCGGCCCCTATTTTTTCTGGTTGAATTTTCCCCCTACAGTATTGAGGCTTCAACCCAACTCAGGGAGGATAAATTAGTCAATTGTTATTCTTGTCAGAGAAGGGTAATAAGCCCACACTTGCCCCATGTGTTTTGAGTTGGCCTGAGTGGCGAGCGGGGTGGGTAGTGTTGACTCTGTGGTGAAAAGTGGCCTTGATCCATCCCTGCGTGGTCACTTCCAGGTCAGGCTGGAGGCAGAGTCGTTGCGGGGCGCGGAGAGGTGGGGGGGGGGGGGGCGAGCAGGATATCAGAGGGGGGGGGGGGGGGGGGGGGGGGGGGGGGGGGGGGGGGGGGGGGGGGGGGCGAGCAGGATATCAGAGACAGGCCAAATAAACAAACCTGTCAGCCGTAGCATGGCCCTCTGACCTCCCCTGTCCCATCTGTTTTCTTATCTACTCCGCTGCTAATACTGAGAACAAGTGACACCTCTCTCAGGCAAGCACTCACTGTTTTCCTTCCACTTAGCCACAGCCGAGGTGCACAAGCGCGGCGATATCGTATGGCCTGTGGAGGCAGAGCTATGCTGAAGGCAGAAAAGTCCCCTCTTTCGTGGAATGATAAACAAAGTACCAAACCCGTACAATTGTTTCACACCATCTATTTCGTTAAAGTGTGTTTTTCTCGCAATTCTTTTCTTTTCACCTTTTACTTGCAATTTGAAAGTCAGTTCAAGAGATCTCAGATATGATGGTGTGCAATCGCAGAAATAGAACTTGATACAAGTCACGCGAAAACATTGTTTGTGGTGTTTTACGAATAAACTAGGTCTCAAAGGTATTGTAAACCTCTTCGTCAAAGGACGGCTCGTGGAACGATGAAGACAGTTTGCGCCCAGTGGCACCTACACCTTGTTACTTCTGTTCCATCCCTTCAGTCAGCGAGTCTTCAATCAGCAATGTCAGACAAGATAGATTACACAACTAAGTAGCGTGGTTATGACACGAGACGCAGGGCGTCCCTCCACCCTCTCTACAGCTGTTACTTGTTGCTGGACCCATCATCCTTGTCGAGGGGCGGGTCGGATAGTTGGTTGATGGTGCCAATCACTGGTGAGGGGGGAGGATCCGAGGCCTGTTAATGAATCCCCCTGAGGGGAGGCAAATTGTGGAGGAGGAGTGAAGGGGGAGGAGCCGCAACAGGAAAGGGAGGTCCTTGGAGCCGGGGTTTGTGTTTTTTTGGATCTGCGTGTGTGCGTGTTGTCAGGGGTGGGGGGGGGGAACAAGCTGTCACACTGCAGGAAAGTCTGCTCCCGCAAGTCACATCTGCCGAGGGCCACGAGGAGCATGCCTCAGGGCCGCGAGGTCAAAGGGCGAGGCGTCCCCCTGCAGAGCGCTCAGATCACATATCCACTGCAGTCAATAAACTGGCTGCTGTCACTGTTACAGACACTGACCATACGGCTCCCTTTTCAATAGACCCAACTGTGAGACTGTATCATATTGATTTACAGTGCGCGCCTTTATCTGATGTATTCTGGGATCCCAGTGATTGAAAGATTATTATATTTTTGATGTGAGATGTGTGCTGGATGAATCTCTTCTGCTGTTAAGCCATATCATTAAATTGATGCGTTATTTCAAGTATGTTACTTGTATATAATGTAATATGGCATCACGGTTGCAGTTATGTTTGGCATGTTTGCAGTTTGAAGTGGTGGAAGTGAAGTTGATATATTTTGTTTTATAATTTGTGGGAAACGCAACTTTTCACCATCTCTCATGTCCTGGACCCATCCCAATATGAAGTTTATTTTCTCACCTTACCGTATTTTTCCTTAACTTTTGCAATGGACGCATGGGGATGCAGCCAGCTCCCCTCATTCTCCACCCCCACCACTCCACTGCCCCCTCGGTGTGTGACCTTCCCCCGCCTCTAACCGTTTACAATTTTGGCGATGCCCATGACCTCCCGTCGCAGCTCCCTTGGTGACCGGTAATGGTTTATTTTCTGTCAGGGTGCATTTTGGTACCACTCTGCCTCCAACTTTCCGGACAAATTCGGGCAGTGGTGCAACTTGAACCAGTCATGAGCTCACATGTTTACAGTGAAGGGCTGCCATTGTTTGTCACACCTTTCAAATAAAAGGTAGCCAAGATGGACAGTGTTTACGGGATGCTGGGCGATGTCGGGGGCTGCGGCTGGCAGCTTTTGTCCACTGGGATGGTGTTTGGAGGCTAATTTGAAGGTTTTGGCCAGTCCTCCCCCACCTCCCTGCTGCAGCCGGGTTGGTGCGTGTGTCTGGATGCTTCAGGGTCACTTCGTGGTCTGTGCTTTCATGTTTTTAACAACGGTTTCCAACCAACAATTGATATCGGACCTTCAACACTGAACAAGAAAGGTGTGATTGACTTAGTTTCTTTTGTTCTTGTGGCGCATTTATCCACCCTTAACTTAACTCAGCCAGGCGTTTCTTATAAGGAAGAGGGCAGCTTTGGGTCCCCAGATGACAGGAATTGTAAGAGTTAACTCTTTCTTCTGGCCTTGATTTGTCAGAGAATCCACCCTTAGGTTTCGGTACATTTAAAGCGAGGAGGGAAAGAAGGAATGCACATTTATTTGGGTGTCAGCCAGGTCTCTTGTCTCACAAGCTTGTTGATGCTCCACTCTCTCTCCGTAGATGCCCAGCTCTCCAGGTACAGAATGTCTTCTCTATAGTCCCTGATGAAAGGAAAAAAAAACTATACAATACTGAGTGACAGATATAGGAAAAAAATAAGTTTAAAGCGTGACTGTTTTTTCACTTTTTTGTAGCTATATGGGCATTTTTTTTATCTCTATATTTCAGTTGGACCTCTGTTTATGCATGAACTCGTTGACCTCCCCACCTGCACTGAACTGTTTGTGTTAACATTTCTGATGCAGTCGGGTATGTAGCACATTTATAATCTAATTTAACAGCTGGACTAAACATTTATTGGGTTAATGATGAACCAAGTGAGACTGTGTGTCACTTCCCGTCAGACTGTGTGACCACTACCACCGCTCCCTCTCCAGTTGTTCTCAATCTTTTGTGTGCGACCCTACAGGATGACCGCCTTCCCCACCTCTTCCTCCGCTATCCCCTCTCCTCCGCTCTCCTGTTTCTTCTCACCTCCTCCTATTCTATTTGCCATTTTCCTTCCTCCCTTGTAATTCCCCTGTCCTGCCCCCCAGCCTCCCGTTCCTCCTCCACCCTCAATGCCAACTAATTAGGGTTGTGAGGGAAAAGGGCAGTACAAAGGCCTCGTCTGGCCCACCCACTGACCCCCTTCCACCCTTCCCTGAGCCATCATTTCTAGTCATTAGCCCTGTCTTAGTCTTTTGATTAAGGCCTAGAACGCCGGGACACAAAGGGGTAATCATGGGATACAACTGGCCGGGCTGTGTACCTCACCTTTGGGACTGTCCCCTTCCCGTCCCACCTTGCCTACCTCTCTTGTTTGCCTTTGGTCTACTGCCCAAGAACTGAGCCTCTAATCTATTCATCAGTCAGTGAGGCGAGCAGTCTGCTTCACTGATGTTTCCGTTTCTCTTCTTTGGCTGTCATTATGAGAGACATGCGTCTCTCTGACCAGCCTTAAGATTAAATGTCCTCATTTTAGATTCCCTTTTTTTTTTTTTTAACAATCCCCATGAAGTTGGAAAACCTCACTTCATACAGCGTATGCATCGAATGAAATATATATATAGAATGGGGAGGGCTGATTTAATAAATTGATATTTTTCCAAAATTGGGATGAAATATAATCCTGCCGCATTCAATCTACATGAACATAGATGTATACTCATTTATTTATAAATTAGATTTATCTCATATGTAGCCCATATCATGTGAGCGTGAGACGATGATTGCAAGTCTGCAGTGAAAGTGACTTTCACATCCGACACTTGGCATCACCAGCTGTACTTCACTTTATCTCGATGATGGTTACATTTTTGAAACCTACACCTTATAGTCATTGTTTAAGAGATAAAGCAATTTATAATTCTGTATAATTTTCCAATCCTTTCCAGCCTGTACTTAGCCAAATCCTGTCCCATATTGTTTCAAAGAATGCCAGTGGGCCTTTTTTGTTACCCTGTTGTTGAGAATGTAAGCTCTTGAAGCAGATTTACTTACTATTGATTGAACCGTGGGACGGATTGCGTTCTGCTACCAAGAGAACTCACCTTCCCGATGCCGGGATGTGTAGATCAAAGACACAAAGAAACGTGTCTCATCCTGAAATCACAGGCACACAGTTAAATCAGTAGTCAATAGCCCAGGTGGAATCCGGCCAATTGAAACCCGAGTATTGTGCCCCATGCCAACACGTCACTCCTCTGGCTACCGCCGCACGATGGAATCCCTGGGCGGCTGCTGTGATGGACAGAAAGCTGCTTGGAAGAAATCGAGGGGAAAGTTCCCAAAGTCCTTTATCGGAAATGTGTTAAGACTCGCAAGACGTCAGAACAAAGCACCCACTATGCAACACTGTCATACTGTCTGCTGCAAGTTGGCAGGGCAAGTTAGAATTAGTGTACATCTTTGAACTTTCGGATCCATCCAAAACAATCATCAACCTCGCCAAAGTCCCGGTGTTGTGAAGCTCTGCTGGCGCGAATCTCATGCAGGAATAGGAGATTTGGAGAACGTGATATTGACCCTTCAATATGATATTGACATATGTACTGCGAGGGTTCAGTGCTTTGTCATTTACCAGACTCATTTAGGTCATTAATAGGCCTCATGAGCAGACTGATTACTTTTCAATTACTTTTAAGAGAGAGACAGATGAGATAGGACTGTATTTATCCCAAAGGGAATTGTGTATGAAAATGACAAAAATTACAAGAATTACACAAATTACAAGAATTACAAAAAATACAAAAATACCAAAAATTGTGGAGTACAGAAATGAGGTACAAAGCACATAAGAGCAGGTGAAGGAGAAATAAATAACAAATAAATACAAAATAACAAAAACAGGTCATTTGAACATAATATCAATACAGTGTATTTTTTTCCTGCTTTTTGTAAATCTTACACTTGCCTCAAACATTTCAATCTCAGTTCCAATCATTTACTTATTTATAAATATAATCCCCTGCTTTCTAAAACCACTCAAGGCCCCTGATCCCCATTAACAGCCTTGTAAAACCATTTGTGCGTACTGGCGGAGAACCTTCAGGGTGAAATGTCATAGAAGCAGCAAGTATGACAGCAATGCAAACAGATCATATAGACCTGTTAAAGTGGATGGTGTTAAACGCACACATTACACATCTGAGTCTGCCAGTAATTTTCACAGCAAGTCTGTTAATTCCAGAGGTCGCGTAGGTCAGCTCGGCAAGTCTGTAGCAAGAAAAACATGCCAGAGGGATTTTTTTTCCTCTTTATCTTATGTGGTTTTAAGGATTTAGTCTTAAAATGTAAAGATTTATTGTCCAAAAAAAACATTTAAAGCATTTTTTTTTAAAGAAATGCACCCAGACTTTATCTAAACCTTCTCCCGTTACCTTTGTCAACAGAGATATAAGCCGATTATTGATCAACGGGGTTTTTAGGGGTCTGTTGTGGTAAGGAATGTGTAAATTATGGTTATAGGTTCCGTGTCAGCCTGATTAACTAACCCATGTTGTTAGAAACTTTTGCGGCAACACTTTGTTTTCATCATGACCACAAGCCGAAAGGGATATCAGCCGATGGTAAATGATCTTCCGAGCTCAGTACAATTAGATGAACCATAACTGAATACCACAATCCTTATATTGACAACCTCAAGAAGAGGGTCACGACGCGCAGAGGCACAGTGTTAGCGTTTGGGGCAGCAGTGCTAAATCATGTTCAATGAGGGGAAGAGAATGACGGATGACCTTTGTTTTTTGTTTTATCACAACAGACTTTGGTCCATTATTTTTATTTGTGCGTTTGCATCTGTCTGCATCGCCACGATTTTATTGTATTTTCGCTGGGCTCGACTTCCTTTTGTCCTCCTGTTTTTTTTTTTTTTTGTTTTTTTTTTTCCCCCCCAACGTCTTAAAAAAAAAGTGACTCCACGGATTAGGGATTGTCACGTAGGACTCTGACTGATGTTCTTCTTCTGGTGGTGGTTTCCTCGTCCTCCTCCTGGACGCCCCGGGATTAGAGCAGACCTCCCTGCTGCCGCTCACACACGCTGGGCTCGACTTCCTTTTGTCCTCCTGTTTTTTTTTTTTTTTGTTTTTTTTTTTCCCCCCCAACGTCTTAAAAAAAAAGTGACTCCACGGATTAGGGATTGTCACGTAGGACTCTGACTGATGTTCTTCTTCTGGTGGTGGTTTCCTCGTCCTCCTCCTGGACGCCCCGGGATTAGAGCAGACCTCCCTGCTGCCGCTCACACACAGACCTGCTTCTTCTCAACCTCTCAATCTCCCTGCTCAGCCCCGTGCACGCTTGTGTGCGGGGCAAGTTAGAGCGTGCATGTGCAAGCGCAATTGGGTGTTGGTATGTCATCTGGTTTTGTGTCCGTGTTTGTGTGGGTGCGTGCGTGTGTGTGCGCCGTTGGGGGGGGTAACACATGCATTGGCTTTTGAGATTTAGCAGGAATGTTTTGGGGATCACTGTTTCAGATTTCACCTCAGTCTTAGCAGTAGCAGAGGAGGGATGGGGGCCTGGGAGAGAGAGAGTGAGAGAAAGGGCAGGAAGAAGAAGGCAGGAGAATTTGGGTGGATGAGGGTTAGGGGATGTGGAGGGGGGCTAAATCTTTCCTCCCAGAGAATAATTTGATCCCCCGGCTTGGCTGGCCGTTCTTGACTGTGTCTTGTTCTGTCCGTCTCAGAACAATGCAGGCGGAGTAACGTTTCAGGTCGGAGGGGAACACTGATTCTCCAGACAGGTAGGCACGGCCCCTCCCTCGTCCTCCCCCGTTTCCCCCCCACCCGCCCCCGCTCTCAAAAAACACAACACGCCAGCTTCATCTCCTTTTGCTTTCTCACGTTTGCTCTCACCGGGTGCTCAGTCCCTCGTCCCCTTTCGTGGTCTGTGCGTTCTCATTGTGTGGCTCTCTTTCTCAGCCCCTCCGTCTCCTGTGGATTCAGTAGTCAGGTAGCTCCCGCCGACCCCGCTGCCGCCGCCTCCGCCCCCGTCCCGTCTTTCACACAACCCCCGTGTGCATTCCTCTGCAGAGACTCGGTATTAAGTGCAACTAGCCCGTAGTCCCCTTGAACACACCATTCGTTAAGCACTGTGCGCGCCGTTCCTTCAATACTCCAAGACCCATGTCGGACCTTTTCATGAGAAGGTTGCTTTTTTAATATGATATTAAATAAAACTCGGGTGTAAAATGTACATTATCAAAATGAGTACAAACAAAGCCAATATTCCAACTGATGGATAACGTTGAGTCACACCCATTAAAACCAAAGGGCTTTAGATATAAATGCTTTACCTGGGTAAATCTTTTTTTTTTTAACTCTGTCATGCCTCACTTTACTGCGTTTCATTGACTTAAACAGTTTAGTGTGATTTCAACTAAATATAATTCATCATTGCATTTCTCGTCATCCAAGGTCTTCTTGCCCTAATATACTCAAATGCAGGTACAATATGATTTGCTGCAAAGTCTCAATGTAACAATAATAACTGACTTGACATAAAGCCCTGCAGGCTACTTAAGGTGGATCCAATCCCAACTTTCCCAAAACGCATGACGTAACACATCGGCATGACTTTACCGAGCGCCATAAAACTCCTTCGCTTTCATGTCATGCATTAGAAACAGCATTAGATCCTCAAATGAATTGAGTCTTTCAAGTTTACAGCAACAAATACCATTTCCCATTTTTCCAATCTCCTATTTTTTTTCTCCCCTCAAATGTACAGAAAGTCCATTAGTACCATTTGTCATTAACCTCCCTGTGTGTAAGTTGTGGGTCCACGTGGCCGTGTTAGTTTTTCTCCCTGCGAAAACACAATCATTTCCCAGCGCTAAGAGCCCTTAATGGACTGCAATGGGCACTCTGAGGCTCATTAGCATTAGCCAGCTTCCTACTCTCCGTTAATGGAGAAATGCTCTTTATATTTATAATGCTTTTACAGAGAGGGACGGATCAATATCATAATCTACATGATTGTGGAATATGAAGTAAGGTTTTTTTTTGTGTGTGTGTGCATTAGGGAGAAAGTATTGGTTTGAGTTGCAAAACAAGAAAACACTTTGATATGGGTGTGGTTGCAGTTTAGAGCAGATATATGAATCCTAATGCAGTAGGTGGAGCGATAAAACGACGCTGGTGATGCAACCATAGAGCATATTAATGGCTGAAAAAAGTTTGCTCGATTGAATCCCTCCAACTTTTTGATTACATTTTTTTTTCATTCAAAACCACTGAAAACCACTTCACCCACTAAATAAATGAATACGGGAATACACCATTTTTGCATTGTCTGAACAGTGTCACAAATGTCAGTTTGTGTTTATCGGGGGATTTTTGGCTCCGGGGAACCGCCTCCTGAAAGTCTTCCATACATTTCTTTGAGTAATGTAAAGACACCGTGTGGATTAGATAAGCGAGTGGGTGCTGCTCTTGCTCTGAAGGGGGGCTTCCCCAGCACCTCTTCTTCCTGTGTGTGTGTGTGTCTGTGTGTGCATGTGCGTGTGTGTGAGAGAGAGATGACTTTGGAGTGCTAGTGTGGAGCTTGAGTGACAAGAGATTCCTTCTCTGGCCTTATCGCTGGTGTTGAGATGTGTGAGCCAGGGAGGGCCGTGACACCAGTGAGGAATCCCATCACTTGTGCTTATATACACTTCAAGCTGGTTGTGTGATAATAACATGACATCACAGAAACGCACGCATAGTGCAAATTCATTATTTTCCGCAACGTGCACTCCTGACTCCTGATGAACTCTAGAAGCAACCATGTCACTTTTTTGAAACCCGAAAGTTTTCATTTCTGTGTGAAGAATAACAAGTGTGAGAAATCAAACACACACGCACGCCCGCACGCACGCACCCACGCCCACACACACACACACACACACGCACTACCAGGAAGCTGTAAAAACCCTCAGTCACGGTGGTCCACTGGGATCTGTCTCCTTCAGGGCCCGGCTTTACAGTAATGGACCACAGGACGCACACAAAAGCCACATCATTCTCATAACACAATCTCACACACACATCTTTTTTTAAATCCTAACACTTCTTTCTCTCTTTTCCCTCTTTGAGTGCACATCACTGCTATATTTATTGTGTGCTTATTCTGTTCTCTGTGTTTTATTTGAGTTAGTCAACCTTTTTGTACATGGTTGATTTGAGCTCCTCCACGCTCCGATCGTGTTTATATTAATGTCTGTTTCTTTCTTTCTCACCCTCCTTCTGTGCTCCAACCCCCTCCCCTCTCCGTCACACCTCCCTTTCCTGCACCTCTCAAGGCTGATGCCTCGGTTACTTGCTCTCCATCACCAAGGTCAGACTCGCCTGTATCATGTTTGTTGCATATGGATCAAACCAATATGCTATCATAAATATCATTTTTATTTTTATTTTTATTTTATTTTTATTAATATTATTATTTTTAGTCCATGCTGGTTTGAGGTGCGCAGATGCAAGGGCGCGCACTAACTTCGGCAAGTTCACCTCCGGAGAATATTGATCAGAGCCACCTAAGGAAGTCGAGTCATTAACCAAAAGGGCTACGCAGGCAAAAACAGATACCTGGCTTCTCCAAGGTTTCTCTGGGGTTCGTTAATCCGGTTAATTCTGCAAGTTGCAAGCAGGAGGATTTTTCCTTAATGTAATGTAATGTAACACAACGAGTTTACTAAGCCTCAGCCCCAACGGAATGAATGTTGTTATGCTTGGTGAAGTTTTCCATTCTTGCATGGCACACTTCTTCTGGATGTGACAAAAAACATTTATGACATTTTAACACGTTACTCTCTGGCGGTTTCTTGCAGTAGTTGTTTGACCAAAAGTGTGGCATCGGTTTGATTCAGTGTTATGCGCCGCACACGTTACACACCTATTTCTCTCTGCACATGGAGAGTGATGACTCCAGAGGGGGAAGCAGCATTTTTAATCCCCGCGATTAACCGGCGGGATGCGGCAACATGTGTGTCATGCATGGACAGTCTCCCAGCCATTGACCCCGAGTGTCCCTAATAAACAAAGACAAGCCTACACACGACACATTAGCGGCATTCACCGTCTCTCTGGATGCTCCCCATTCGTACTGTGAAATGGATAATGATTGATTTTTGTTTTGGTTACGTTGCTCCCTCACCGTTTTCCTTCCACTGCCCCGGCAGATTTAACCTCTAAGTACTGGATTAACTCATGCGGTGAAGGAGAGAGAGAGAGAGAGAGAGATGGTTTTCAAAATGTATACACTGAGCGTGCATATTTGGAACAGACGAGAACTATAAGATGGTGTCATAAAAATTCATGTCTGTTTGTTTCTATTTTCACGTTTTAAATGTGTTGCATGTGATCATAATTATTTTCGGCTCATTTAGCTCCCCGCTAGGTTCTGCTGTATTTCGGTGCCTTTTAGTGATTATTCATGTGAATGTCGAAACACGTGCTGAAGTACGGTTTACACAGCTCAAGTATCCGCTCTTTACAATAATCCTCATGTGCCAACCTGAGACAGTGGCCTTTCTCTCTCTTTTTGTCCAGGGTCACACACACACACACACACACACACACAAACACACACGCACACACCAAGTACGTCTGATCTTTCCCTTCACTCATTTTCACACACGCAATTAAATAACAAGTCTGAACATATTTCAACCATGATAGCAGGTTTTAAGTCGTGTATACAGTACATATTGGTACATAAACCTTTGGCCTTTCTTATGTTTGGATGAGCAGCCGTTCATGTTTCGTGTAGCTGCGTGCAGACTCCAGTAGGTGCTGCTGGAGAGCAGCAGAGTTGACTTTGCTGTGTGTGTGTGTTTGTGTGTGTCTATGTGTGTGAGTTTGTCCCCACAATCTGGGCTTGCCACCAACCTCCTGTCAGCAGACTGGACCACGACTCACCACGTCTCCTGGGAGACGCTGATAGAAAAAGCCACAGCAACACTAAGTGCCAATTCACACCTGAGACAGTGCAGTGTTTGAAAAAAAAATTTAGTGGATCCTGCTTTTATTACCAGATATAGTGTGTGTGTGTGTGTGTGTGTGTGTGTGTGTGTGTGTGTGTGTGTGTGTGTGTGTGTGTGTG
>JAFBJU010000646.1:371556-387537 GCA_016785305.1 Colistium nudipinnis
GTGTGTGTGTGTGTGTGTGTGTGTGTGTGTGTGTGTGTGTGTGTGTGTGTGTGTGTGTGTGTGTGTGTAGGGGGCATTTGCAGCATTAGGACAATTGAGACAGAGAGAGAACGTAATTATCTGTGTGCGTTTGTGCAGAATCGATCATTGTATCAACCACTGAGCTTCAGCTTGTGTGTTTGCAGAAAATGTGCAAATGTGTGCCCACGCCTTTCCACCAAATGATCCAAACATGTACACAATGGTTCATAATGTTCGTCTGTGTAACTACATAAAAACGCATTGATTAAACTTCTTCATCCAAACTACCGTTAATTATCGTAAAATTATATTTTGTATGTATTTATGACTTTTTGGATCCAAACTTAGCGCATAGACCTGAGTCGGCTAATCTCCATCCCTCACCACATTAAGGATTTTTCCTTTTTTCGTATTTTTCAGCTGAATTTTCTTACCTTTAAGAAAAAAAAATCAAAAAAATCAGCTCTTGCACACTTCTTGAATCGCCTTCATCCACTATGAGATTTCACGTTGACCGAATTTGATTTCAGACATTGTGTGGGCACCGTCTAAAGTTGAAAAAATAAATAAATAAATAAATCTAACTCCTAATCTTCTTTCCCCTTACCCAGATAAGCCATCTGTCCTGGAATTCAGATTGCACTTCATAGGGAGTTAACAAAGCTCAACTAAGTAGGCAAATTCCCCAAATCTTACCCCTAAAACCTTTACAGTAGCATGTACATAAAAAGAGAGCCACTTGTGCGTTTGCTCCCATCCCACCCTGGCCCAGGCCCTGGGAGGATGAATTTATGATTTGCAGCATTGGTATTGGTATTAATGGAATTCTTTCGCATCGTCACTAAATGTACAGTGTGTAAAATGCTGCCGACTACTGTCCAACATACAGTAGGAAACCTTTTTTCTATAGCATGATCCGTACCTTGAGCTTGTGCTGCATACAGTAGACATTAACCCTTTGTTACCCCCTGCCAGGGTGCCACTGGGTCAGCAGCCACTGACGAGGTTAAGCTGTTTAGAGTAAGTGAGGAGATTACACATCTTATTATCCACATCTCTCTCTCTCTCTCTCTCCTTCTCTCTCTCTCTCTCCCTCCAACCCACCCCACCCCTCCCCCGGGCTGGCCACATGGGGCCGCTCCGAAATTTAATACCATGTCTACAACGAGATAAGGCTTTCTTATGGACAGATTAACAATATGCCCATTGTTTGTTGCCCCCGTGCAGTCTTGCGAGCAGGCAGACTCAGGCAGCACAGGCACTAGAGCCAGGGAGTTGGGTTTGTCCGATGTGAACTCTTGCAGAAAGAGAAAGAAATGCAGAAAGAGTTGAAGGACGGGAAGATGGATGGGTGGCTGAGTCAAAAGAGATGAAAAAAAGAAGGTTGGGAGGAGAGGGCGGAGGAGGGGGGGTGGGCAATGAGAGAAGACACATAGACAAACAGAGCAGAAAAGAGGCAATGGAGAGAGAGGAATTCTGCAACCTCCGATAGTCTGGCACTACTGGGTCAAGCACAGCATACCTCCAGTAACCAGAGACTGGGGAAGGCATGTCAGCAGCCAAATTGCCCCTCAAACCCACTGACAAGGCTCGTCAGAGCAGAGGAGAGAGAGAGAGAGAGAGAGACTCATTCTGGACTATTTCCCTGCCAGGGTTAATCACCGGCAATTGCAGAGAGGAGGTGCGATCAAAATGCCGAGATGGCAGAGCAGTGGAGTGTGTGGGCTGCGGCACCTCTGTGATTTCTCAAATAATGCAAAAGTGTAATCCAGTAGAGCCGGTCCTTTGAATAAAATTTCATAGGAAGACATGGGTGTCCTTGGTGTGTGTGTGTGTGGGTGGGCGGGTGGGTGGGTGGGTGTGTGTGGGTGTGGGTGTGTAGGTGTGTGTGTGTGTGTAGGTGTGTGTGCGTGCGTGCGCCTGTGTGCGTGCGCGTGCTCAGTTTTAGGGGCTGGTAGGATTACATGAGTCGGGTAGTGGGGATTCAGAGGTGATGAGGCTTTAAACTGGAGGGGTTCCCTAATGACCTCAGGGTCCTGGTATCAGATCATGTCAGAAGGCAGAGCTGTGATTGTGAGTGAGTGATGATAGTGCAAAGGTACAGATGGATCCTCTGAAAAATATTGTGGAAAATGTGTATTTGTATATACTTAAGATAGACAGATATCCAAAGTAATGGCTGTCGGAATTTTGACGACAACCTCCCTGGACTTGATCTAAATAAAACCTAGGCCTCCTATTCAAATGTGCAGCTGTTGAATATGCACAATGCAGTGTGTGGTTCTCTCATCGCAGCCTGTTTGTATTCACATGGTGACAGTTGACAGCTGTTTTTTCCTCTAATAAGATTAGGCTAAAGAAATTAGTTGTGCACTCTTTAATCTGCCATTTAACAGAGGGGGCCACCTGGGGCCTGCTCTATCCCGTCCACTCTGAATGGCTAACCAGAGAGCGTCTGATTCATACACAGGGACGTACGAAAGAGAAACAGGCCTTTTTTTTTATGTAGAAGCCCGGATGGCTTTTTTGATCCCCTTTTAACACCTACATTTAATTCCGACAATGTTGTCAAATAACCCTTAAACGCACGCAAGTAGTCATCCCTCATATTGCATTTCCCAAGATGCTCCCTCACAGTATACACTGGCACTGCACACTGGTTTTATGGCCGCTGAGGTTTGTATTATTTTGGGTATGTTTTAAATCAATAACCATATGCATTGGAATGTGATATTCTTGCTGTAATCATTTCTCCTTCTCATATTGCCCACTAAAAGATCCCTACCTAACGTGATCCCAATTAAGGTATACTGGGACGCTGTGAGTTAGGCACCACCAAGTAATGAGGAAGGAATTTATTGTTTCACAATTTCAAATACCTGTGATAATTGTGCAAAAGAACAGATCTCGCTACCCTGATTCAGTCATTCTAATTCACGTAATCAATTAGACGACATAATACCCAGGTAAACACTGGTGTCCTACACACTCTGTTACGATATTTCATACTGTTACAGCTGTTCCTTGCACACATTGCCCACGTAGGAGAGTGCAGTCCCCCACATTTGCTCTCAGAAGGGGTCTCTATGTGTTGGTTGGTGTGGCTTCTCTGCACTGGGAGCTGGTGGAGAGAAATCGGCTCTGGCACAGCTGCACAAACGGGCCTTTTACTGGGCAAATCAATCAGGCAGCCCCGGATTTGGGCCTCTGCCCAGAAAGCACGGTTTGGTCGGAGTCTCACCTTACCGCCGCGCACTGGCTGAAAGGAGCCGCTTTTATCACTGTACAGCACCCGCCCTGTCACCTCCTCTGTCTCTCCCCCTGCCGACTGCCCTGCTCTTTCTCCTCCTGTCATCTCCGTCCTGTTCTCTTTTCCTCCTCCCTGTCCCGCCTGTATCCTTATCCAGTTCTCCTCCTCCTCCTCTGTCTCCCCTGTCTAACGTAACAGATTGCCATCAGGAGGTTGTGATATATGAGGAGAAATGTCATGTCGTCTCCCGTGATTGGCTGCACGTCGCTCAAATCCGTTGCGACAGCTTCCTATTACATTGTTTACCTGCCGCAAGGCGAGGCAGCCATACTTTAACCCTCCTGAAATCTGCTGGATCTCGGGACACCACGAGTCTACGCGGAGCTTGTTTAGGTTGATACGTTATGCGGTTTATAATGTCTACTGTTATTCCAGCGAGGATTGCTCCGCGAACGAGGTCCAGATGGAGAAAGTTATCGTGGATGTCGAGATGTTTATGACAAGGAATAAACAGGAGCTGGCTTTGAAATGTCCCAAATCTGAGCCGCTCCCATAGAATTTCGTCTCTGGTGGAGATGTTGCACGTACGCATGTTGTTTCGAGGGAGGCTTTTTGCCGATGTTGAAGCCAATAATGGTTGGAGTAAAAAAAAACAAAACAAGGAAACTGTATTTCAGTCAAATCTGTAAAAAAAAAAAAGGATCTCCGTAAACCTCAGTGCAGCAGCCCTGACTTGCTGATCATGGGAACTCCCCATTGTCCCTGCCTGTTATCTCTGCGGACAGGTCATCGGGTCACAGAGATTAGATTGTCAGGAACACAGCAGAATTTGTCAAGTGAGAAACAGGTTCAATACAACTGTCTGCTACTTCCTCAACCATCAATCAATCAATGAAACATCATATGTAAGGATAAAATTATCCTCATCACTCCTCAAGTGCGTAATTTAAATATTTAACCTCTGCGTTAATGACTAAATTCATAACAGAAATAAATGTCGCAATTTTTCGAATATTTTCCTTTCATAATTGGGTCTCTAGTCGTTGTATTTTTTTAAATAAAGCCCAGCAAGATGAGGTGCCGGTAAAGCAGGTTAGGGGATAAGAGTTTCCATTGGAAACTGGACCGATAAGTAGACTTTTGTTGAGTTCTCTATAACAATGTTTATCATTTTCCATTGGACCGTCATTTCAGCCCTCTCGGAAATGACTGGGATCATTTAAATAAGCCTGCTGTGGTTACCAGCAGCCATCATCAGATAAAGGACATGATGTGTTGTGTTTTCCCTCAGGTTATTTAGGTTACCTGTTTAAATGTTAAATGTCCGTGCGGTTTGTGTATTGGAAGATGATTAATTGAAAACAAAGAAATAAACAGTGAATGATTCATCGTTCACATAAACGATCGCTGCACCGCATCGGAAAGTCTTCCTTGAGACTGGACATGAAGACTTACAAAAGTTCATTTTGTTCTCTTAAATATTTACTCAATTCGTTGCTCTGTCACTGTGTATTAAGGATGCAGGTGAAGAAATCCCCTCCAATGGCTGCTGGTGACCTGCCGAGCCCAGTGTTTGCAGGAATCTCCAGAGCCGGGCAATTAGTTAATTGAAAAGTTATGTACTTGGCATGAATAAGTGAATACCGAGTCTGTGGAATTAGCACAGCACCCGGAGACGCAAATGAGTCCTTCGCAGCCAAGCAAAAGATAGTGACACTAATGTTTGGCTCATTCACTCGATGATTTCTTCCATCTTTGTGGAGCGAAAGCGGCCCCGCCCCCAAAAAGTCGATGGTAATAATGAGGTCTTTTAAGTTTCGCTCAAATTGATCTTAAGAAACTGTCGTGTAAGCGTATCACCGTGAATGGTTCAACACCTTTTGTGGTTGAAATGAAAATGCCCCCTCGAATGAAGCGCGTGCCTAGAACGAGCAGATGTTAATGATGACTGCAGAAATTCTCCATTTTCCGAGATAACCTGCATTTGTCGCGGCTTGCAATAATGTGTTATTTTTAAGGCCTATCTTGTGATCAGAAAACAGCAGTGATGTTGAATGTGTCACATTTTCATGTAAACCGGATCACGCAGACTAAACAACGTGGACTTGTCAGACCCCTTCACGAGTAGGCAACACATATGGTCCATGTTAGGAAACCCTAAATCAGATGTTTCTGACCATTTTCCTTCATGTCTGAGCAGCCACGCACTCTTCACAGTGAGTCGAATGCAAAAAGTGCGTGCAAATTCCATAAAACTATAAAATATACAACATACACCGTAAGCGGTGTCGACACGGCACAGTTTTGTCATTTCGTATATGAAAACGTATCGTACTGTATCACCGTGCACTAACAGAAAATGAAATAAGTAGGCGAGTGTCAATCAGCGTACCACTTCGGCCTATATTGTCGATTTAAAACTCTTTGGTTGGTTATAGGACCATTTTTGTTGCTCCTCCATCATTTCCAATTTTCCCGATCTTTCTTTTGTATTCATGGAATCATTTATTAATATCATTTGTCCAAAATGTACGCATTCATTTTCACTTCTTTATTTCTCTCACTCTACGTGTGTCCGGTCACCCACTCAAACTCCCTCCGGGACGTGCCAGTGTAATACGGGCCTGCTGGGACACTCATGGGTTAACTCTGGGAACCTGGGGGTTTCCCATTGTAAAGCTTTTCTTAGTTAGCCCCAGTGTTTAGCCGTGGTTATCTGAACAGGGTTAACATGACCTGCAGGGCTCCTTTACACCCTGCGCAAACACTTCCGAGACTTCTCACTTGCCCGCATTTGGCACCCGACCAGAAAGCATCTGTCACGGTGACTTCAAGTGACCAACTTTAGCCCCGAGCTGATGAATAATACAGAGACATGTGCTATTATTCATGCTACAATGCTGTGGGGTTTTCTTTGAGGCTTATCAGCTCTGAGACCGTACAAAATGGTTTTGAAATATATATATATATATACTTTTAAATGCTAATAATCACGTGCACACCTAAAGCGTGGTTTTGTTCATCGGCAGCTGTGTGCATTTGGCAATGCATCATCATACGTGCTTCATATTTTCAGAATGTATAATATCGCAATATTTCTTTTATATTTCAGGCTATATTACAATATGAAGCCGGGTACCTAATTCAAGTTTGAAATGTCAAATTCTCGAGTCGCACTTTCTCCTACAAGCGTTCTGTGTCCGTCACCAGGCCTCCTCCGCTCCACTGACGGATGAATCGGCTCTGTGCGCCGCCCTGCCTGTTCCGATGAAACCGATCACTTACCATGGGAGCAGGAGCCAAACATTAGTACTGCCGCCTCTCTGTTAGGTAGCATGGCGAAGTGCTGCGCTGGCTCCTTGCCCATTTAAAACTGGCCCGGCTCTGGAGTTACAGCAAGGATGCCATGACTGAGCTTTATTTACAGAGGACGTTTAGATGTTGATAGTCTATGCTTACAAGTGGACCCATCCTTCATATGAATAACCTGCTGATAGATAGTGTTTAATATTTATGAAGGGCTTTTAATTGAGCCCACTTTTCACAGGGACCTGGCCGGGGCAGGGGCTCCTGGTGCTGCCCTGGGGTGTTTATGATCGTCGCCAGTCACAAAGACGCATTAGGTAACACAAAGATACAGCTATTGTCACTTCTATAGTTCTCCAATAAAGCAATTGACGGCTTTGTTGCTTCACACGTATTCAAAGATTAAATGATCCCTCCTGAAATGAACGGAGCAAGTTTTATTATTTGAGGGAACTTGTACTGTTCAAAGAAGCGGCGTTCAGAACAGATGGGAGCCATCGCTCACTGGTAAAGTTGGGAGTCGTGAGCGAAGGAGTGGGACACAGTTTTCCTCTCCAGTTAACATTTTTGCTTTGTGAATCACTGGATAAGGTTTTTTTTTTTATTATTATTAATTATAAACACTTTTCCTGTATTAGGTTATTTCATTTATTTTTATCATCATCATGAATTACGTCATTCATTAGTCTAAATATATATATATATATATATATATATATATGTTTGTGTGTTTTTGGTAAAGGAAAAATTGGTTAATTGCAGAAACAATATTTGTGAAATCTTTGAACAGAACTTTATGAATTAAAATCAAACCAACTGACGCAACACACACAGTAAGTGTGCTTGGTGTCAAAACCTCACTTGCCTTAATTGTGAGTTGTGTCTTTTTTGAAATATCCCACATCTCTGCGGACCAGTCGTATGTCTGGATGTGTGTGCGTAGCCCAATACTCAGAGAGAGTACTCAGCCACAAGTCCTGAAGCCACAGGTCTCAGGTGGCTTCAGGTAAACTCAGCCCCCCCTCAGACTGTTGAGCTCTGAGTCTGAGACTGACAAACCAACAATAGATGCCTTAGTGAAGCCATTTAGGCAAAGAATGTCATAACAACAAGCTTAAATCCAAGTGACATGTGACACACTGAGCGGGGAGGTTGCGAGCAGTTTGAAATTGTAATTACTGGTATATGTAAAGCCCGCGGTGAGTGACAGCTCTAACAAAGACGTGAAAGAGGAGTGGGATTGACTCGGAGAGGTGGGAACGCCGTTTTAGAGGCTCTTAGCTGCGATCGCCGAGCAAGCGCTCGGCATCCAGCGCTGGGCGCGAGAGTTTTGACACACGCTGGGAGGTCCGGTGCACCCAGCTCTCTCTGCAGGACGTCCCTTTAAGAGAGTCGGGGCTGCAGTCCCTCCGGGGTAGACATACCTGAGCCCCGCAGACAAGGTGAGACGGATTCCTATCAGCCGGGCCTGACGACAGAGTAATAGGCCAATTACCAGTTATTTGTACTGCACTGGGTGGGGAGGGATGGGGTGGGGGGTTTGGTGTGGGGGGGGGGGTTGTTCTACAGACCTGTCACTGCCAGACAAATTTGTGATGTGGCAATAATCCACTGTCATTGTGGACTTGCCCTTAAAGCTCCGCCTATTGGATTTCAGTACATTCAATTTCCAATGCTGGTGTTACGTTGAACTTTAGGACAGGGAGCACTTGCTCTCACCCTATCAGGTTCTCCTTGGTCACTCTCTTCAGCCTCTCTCGCAGCTCCTTGTCACAGGGATGATTTCGTTTCACATTGATGCAATGAACGATGCAACCGGGGGCTTCTTTGCGCAGGTGCTGAATGTTGGTCAGAGAGTTTCAATCTGTGTCATGTGGGATTGCTTATGACCAAAGCATTCTGGGTAAAGTCCTATCTTATACTTTTTTTATTTTTATTTTTTTTGTCCAAATCAGTGTCCCAACCAATGTTTTTTGGCACGTTTTTTGCACTCCAACAATCTTCGCTGAATTTCCCATAAATGTCCTTCCAGATAATGTCATGATAAATTTTCGTGATACCTATCCCAGTTCACAGGGAGTGAGCAGCACTTGCAGTTTAATGAAACAGAAATAAATTAGTTTTAATGAGTTAAGGCCAACCATATATATTGTATAGAGAGAGAGCGATAGCACAATGCTGAAAAATATAATAACATCTCAACACTTATTATGTGATGTGTTCATAAAACACTCTATTCGTGCTAAATCCACACAGATAATAAGTGGCAGTGTTAACCTCCTGCATGTTCCCAGCCCTGCAGCGGCGACTTGATAAATTGTACACGTCTCACAACTGTGTGACTGATTCCTGTCCGGGTCGGTGTCGGCGCTCACCAAATGTGCCACTGCCCTCGGCCCTGTCCGCCCCAGCTGCTGCGCTCTAATGACGGCCAGCTGTTTGATCGGCTGCGCGCCCGTCACTGAATATGTGTGAGAAACCTGCCCGTTCGTTCCCCCCGCTCATTCCACGCTCCCACCGCAAGCGCCGTTTGCGCGGTAGCCGCGGAGTGTGACGTCTGATGGGGCAGTTTTTAGGTCTGCGGATTCGTCGACTTTGTGCCGTGGTGACGGGACGGGCGGACAGGAGAGGAGAAACTGCACTTACGCCGGCTGTGTGTCCGTCCTCAAAACGTTACCTGCAGCACAGAGGCACACTTGTCTTTTGTGCTGTCTCGGGTGAGTACATCAGGAAGTAACCTGTAGCCTCCAGGAGACCTAATGGTGTCTCTTTAGGGCCATTTGACAGCCCCGACCCCACACACCCCCCACCCCCGCGGTGTCCAGGAGACGCATTGATTTTACTGGGAGAAAGGTGGAAGTGAGCCTTCCTTTCCTTCCCTTCGGTTTTCAGAGGACAGGAGCGGCGGTGTTGGCCGATACACAATGGTCGTCCACCGCGCTCGGGTATCTCCGCGCAGCGCTAAGTGTGACCAGGCCACCCCGCGCACAATCAGGCCCTTACACTGCGGAGGTATTGGCATACAGGTCTCCATCCTGTGCTGCGCATGCCACTGAGTAAAAGATACCTACCTCGCGGTGTTTATCGGAGGAAGCGCGGCCCTCCCGTTTAGGGCGGAAAGTGGGGGGAAATTTGCTAATGAAAATGTTTGCCGACTCATTACAAATCCTGAAAGGGGATTTGAGTTGCAGCACTGCGAGTGATCAGACGGTTTGGCCGTGTTTGTTTGCGTACCTGCTGTGAACAACCTTGACATTTACTAAGTTGAATCAGATTGGAGGCTATTTACGTAATGAGTTTTATTAGAGATAATTGTGTCGAATCAAATCATCGCTCATCCAGCATGTGGCTGCATGCGTTTCTTCTCATCTGTAAACAAGGACTTCTTTGTAAGTGAGTTTTCACTCAGATAGCCAGACCTTTTTCCTTTTTTTGCCACTCGTGCACCATAACATCTCAAATGTAACGACACAAATTGAGTAAATTTTAGTAACAGAACCGATGATTTCTGCACAGCCCCTGTTACTGTCAAACAAATATTCATTGGAAACCGATTTTACTGTATACATGCATAGTGTATTATTTTTGACCTGTGCATCGAATACCTTGTATTTATCTAGTGTAAATACACGATATACTGTAATGCTCATCCACTCAGTCATCACGAAAACCATTCCTGAACTCATAATTGAATTAAAGGTAAACAAATGTACTAAATACTAATACATTCTCCAATGAATTTCCGACATGACTGTGTAGAGCACCTAATGCATCATATTTTCAGCATCATGCATCGTGATGATTTAGCCAGCCCACATGCTACAGTAGCACCACTGTGGTTCAGCCCGATATGACAAGCTGCCTTGCATCATTGTGCCTTTAAAGTGTCATTAGGAAAGGATGTTTCCTCTGCGAGGGTAAACGGGTGTGATCTTCGACCCCTGCCAGTACATCATGGGGATAGACAAGGCAGCGCTGAGAGATAGTGTTGTGTGTGCACCAACTAAATTCGGTATTATGGATTGTTGTCGTTTTTTTTCTCTCTAGCCTTCGAAAAGAAAATATTTTAATCAAAACTTTATTGTACACTATTATTAATAATAATTAAAACAAATAAAAAAGGGATAGTCCCTCTGTTACCAAGCTAGACAGGTGGGATAAAGAGGGACAGTGCAGCGGTGATTCAGGGTTAGTTCATCAGGCAATTTACGGTTGCCCTCCTGGCAACATACACACATCCTCTGAGCAATGTTAGCAAATCATCACTACTGTATCATCACCATGACAAAGGTAAACATGTCTGACTTAGTACAGCGTGTTGCACATTAAATCAGGTGACAGATTCGAGTGGACCGACTCATGAAGGATTACTCAGTGGTATGTTGTGTGGAAAAAAGAACATTTATGACGTATCATGCGTCGTGCGTCTTCACAGGGCTGCAACATTGTGAGAAAGGTCAAGAATAATTCACGCCGTTGAAGTCCCTTTGGGAGAAAAGGATGTGTTTGTAATGCACACAAATCAAAGCACAATTAAACTCCATTAGCACCAAGCTGTATTTCAAGGTGCATTGATGAAATGCAGGTTGAAGTACATGCACACGAAAGTCAAACTATATAGCGTAGGATGACGCTTGCAGAGAAGTAAAAACAACAACAAAGACAAAAAAAATAACGTTCCTACTCCCTGTTTGGCAAATGGTACGGTGTACCTCGCCGTGCTCTCCCACTTCTCTGATTTTCTGCCAAACATCAGCAGGTTGGATTTAGGCCGTATAATTTTACGTCTTCCTCCACTCGTAAACGCGTTTTGCTTTTTGATACTGGTTAGGTGACCTTGACCGGCAGAGAAAGATCTTTGCTCAGAGTTTGACACTGGAGAACTGTTTTCAATTGAGGCTGCTGCTGTGTGCGCCTTCAATCTGACATGAAAGCATGACGATGATTTTAAGTGTATATTTTATGCCTGGGGAGACCCTTTGAGTCTCGTTGTTTGTGTTGATCTTTTAGTCTGCCGTTTGAAATGACCTGATTGACTGTGAATGTGTTTATAATGCATTAAGGTTTTACATACAGGCTGTAAACAATGTGAACGATGGCCTCTCTGGTGTATGCACAGTGTAGTGTAGATATATTAGAAAAGGAAGAGATAGCAGGCCGGCTATCACTGCTGTGTATATTGTCCTGTGTCCGTTTACATGTCTCTACATTCTCACTCAAACCCACTTCCACTTTAATCTCCTGTGTTCCTGACCTACTGCTGTTCCGTCACTCTGACATGTTTAACAAATACTGTCTGCTGCAGGCAGGATACGCCGCGGTGTTGCCGAGGTGTCGCGGCCTGTCTGCATAGAAGGTGATGGATAACGTAAGGATTCAAAGTTATATAGATGTACAGTGTTTCCCCTAGGTTTGCTGCTTTGGGGGGGTGGTTGGCAGTAACCCAATCCCCTGACCCTAACCCTAGCCCAATCCCCTAACCCCATCCCCTAACCCCATCCCCTTATCCCAACCCTATCCTCTAATCCTAACCTTATCCCAAAACCCGAACCCTAACCCAATCCCCTAACCCCATCCCCTGACCCTCACCCAATCCCCTAAAACTAACCCTATTCTGAGTCCCATTATAAGAGTGAAATTAGGGTTAGGGTGTTTTGAAGGGTCGCTGCTAGAGAGATGGGAGTCGGTCCTGGGGGCGTCTTATGGACCCCGGCTGCGCTGGTCTTGGTCCTGTGTCGCTCGGATAATGGGAGCCTAATTTCACTCTTATAACCCCTAATGGGTCTCGGAATAGGGTTAGCGTTCGGTTAGGGTTAGAGGATTTGGTTAGGGGATTGGGTTAGGGATAGGTTTAGGGGATTGGGGTTAGGGTTGGGGGATAGGGTTGGGCTTAGGGGATTTGGTGAGGGTTTGGTGAGGCTCCCCCCCCCCCACAGAATAGCAGAGGAAACACTAGATGTACAATGTCTTGTATTCTTACTCCATTCTCTTTTCCATGTTCATTCCAGTGACTTAATTTGTAACACCCAAGCCCGATAGATTGTGTGAACACTGGGGAAGTAAGACCACCCCCCCTCTCTCCCATAATCACTCCGCACAAAAGCAACAAAACACGGCTCTGTAAATATTTCAGTGGCTTTGGTCCTGTGTCGCTCGGATAATGGGAACCTAATTTCACTCTTATAACCCCTAATGGGTCTCGGAATAGGGTTAGTGTTCGGTTAGGGTTAGAGGATTTGGTTAGGGGATTGGGTTAGGGATAGGTTTAGGGGATTGGGTTAGGGTTGGGGGATAGGGTTGGGCTTAGGGGATTTGGTGAGGGTTTGGTGAGGCTCCCCCCCCCCCACAGAATAGCAGAGGAAACACTAGATGTACAATGTCTTGTATTCTTACTCCATTCTCTTTTCCATGTTCATTCCAGTGACTTAATTTGTAACACCCAAGCCCGATAGATTGTGTGAACACTGGGGAAGTAAGACCACCCCCCCTCTCTCCCATAATCACTCCGCACAAAAGCAACAAAACACGGCTCTGTAAATATTTCAGTGGCTTCAGTGCCCCGTCCAGGGTCCTGCTGCTTGCTGTCTGCAGGTCCTCAGAGCAGGCCATTGTGCGTCCCAGGGCAGACGGTTTTGTGTTGTGCTGCTGGACATGGCTGGTCTGTTGTAGGGAGGCAGCAGTGCCTGCATGCATGCAGCAGCAGAGCAGAGGATTAAGGTGGATGTTTCCCTGTGTCTAACTGGCTGCCAGGCATGCTCCACCGCCTTGGCACAGCAGATACAATTCACATCATTTAGTGCTGCTTACTGCAGAGTGAAAATCTACTTTAAATAGAGTTCAGACTATACATCAACGTTGGGCACCAACCCTATCCTGTGAACGGAAGAATAAACGCCAAGATTGGGCTGTATGTTTCAGATGTGACATTTTTTGTCACACCGCCAACATTTATGCAGGGGGAAAAAAAAAAATGTTTATGGTTTACAGTCTTTTGATGAAAGTTGATCATGCTCACAGTCCAAGATCATAGCCGTAATAAATGGAAATCCTATTTTGGAAAGGACTTGCCCTTGATATGCACGCCGTGTCCCTCAGTGTTTCCCCGAGCCAGTCTTCGGGGACTACTTTCCAATAAGAGTAATGTCCCCCCCGTGCGTGGCCACATTCAGCAATTTACAGGCAGATTACAGATTCTAATAAAAAAAAATGTGCAGCCTTTAAGAATCTGCTCCGCATTTTATGATAGTTCAGTTCCCCTCCGCCACTTCTATCCAATTTAATTATTCTGATGTACGTAATTAGCATGAGCCGCCCATTGTTTGACATCATTTGCATATTATATTGGATAATTGAATGAGAGTGGCTGATGATTAAATTAGGGTGAATGATAGATGATTCAGCTCGCAGTGTGGAAAAGTTAACAGAATGAGCAGACTGGGAATACCACATGTACCTCTTGAATATTTATATGTTCCACCATGGTGTGTCCCCCCCCCCCCCTCACCAGCAGACGCACTCTGCTAATTTAAAAAATGTGCGGTGGCTGAACGTGGATGCTCGCTGTTTCTTCACCTCTGGCTGCTCCTCACCGGTCACTTCTGTGCACGCAGAAGAATGGGGCCAACGCTGAGCGAATTGGAAGCACTTCTTTTTGAACGTTTGAAATGTGCCCCACCATCATGGAGGCAACACATTTGCAGACTGATAAGACAAATGAGACTAGTGTGGGGAAATTCATTTCCAGGCGCTTCCAGTGTAAACACAGACTTCTGGTGCCTGCCTGCCTGCCTGCCTGCCTGCCACATTATGGACAGGCTCTACCTCACCGATGAGGGCTGTCTCGGCAAAAGAGACACAAGAGCTACATAGTTAAAAGCATTTGAAAGTGACAAATCTGGAAATAAAATGCAAACATATAGCCTTCAATGCAGGGTTATGTGTAAATGTTTCAAATGAAAACAATGTTTTTAAGCTTGTTTTTTTGTTTTTGTTTTTTTTTTACCTTAAACCCAACTCAAAAGTAACCAGTGAATGAAGATTGAACTTTCTTGAGGTAAATTTAGAAGAAAAAAAAGCTTTTATTTCCACATACCAGTTATGTCTTTTATTCAATGTGTTAATTGGTGTGTCATGACAAAATGGTATTAGCAGCTCAAATCCTCTCGTCGCACCCCAAATCCATCCCGCTCCTTGGAATTTTTTCCATGTGGGGTTCGGGCAGGATAAATGTTTAGAGGGGATATTTGGAACAGCTTTAGCCTTTCACATGCTAATGTAAGCACTGGCGGCACAAGAAAGCTGGCCTGACCCAGGGGCCACACGGTGACACAGTCTGCTGATTCAGTGCCGGCAGCCCTGGCTTTGTTTATGTGTGTGCACGAGAAATAATGCACGTCATAAAAAGGGAGAACTTTGAAGGGGAGCCACTATCCCTGGATGATAAATGCCCCCCTGCTCTTCAGATATAAATAACTCTTCCCAATAGTACAAAAGCCATCTCAGGAGTGACTTATACATCGTCATTTCTACAATAACACCGGGCTGCGTTTTCACCCCTGGCATTCCTCACATGTTGAATCATTCTCCAGAAATGTTGTCAGGCATAGACGTGGACACAAACCCCATTGCGTTTTTTCCTTTTTAATCGAGAGGTTTTAAAGTCAGAGGCGTCACTCGTTACTGTTGGAAATGTTGGAAAGAATTAAAGCAAAGCTGTTGACAGATGCGACAATTCAATGATGCATAGAATGCTGTGCGGCAACCCCCAAACCAGTTTATATAGAAGGGGCACGCTTTATTGGTTCACTTCAAAGAATGTCCATTTTCCAACACAATTCCAAACACGAGAAACGTGTGTTTGTCTTTGTCTCCCACCTACCTTGTAAAATCTCCTCTGTTCCTGTGTTATAGGACACGTCGGTACACAAGTGTCGTCTCATTGTCTGCGCCGACTCATTTCAAGGGCTAGAGGAATTTACACAGTATTAGGATCAGTCAGTCAGGTGGTATAGGAAACTGTAAAGATAAGTCTGTGCAGCTCAGGTCTAGCTTCCTTTATCCGAGAGACCTCGGCATCTCTCAGATCTCCCAGATGCAGCCGTGCCCTCGCTCTTATCAGGAGAAAGACTGCGATGGACATTTTGTGTGTGCGCGTGTGTGTATTGAGGCAAGTCTTGCAGGCCTGATATTAGAGTGTCCGTTACTCAACACCCATCTCGGATCTCAGTGTAGAGGATGTGCCAGGTGTCTAGACATGGAGCTGAGGCCACTTAGTTCAATTATGTGTCACTTATTTCCCTTTATATGTTTTGTTGAGTTTTCCTTTGTAGAGGTTACATTGTATTTAACTCTAAAGCCAAAATCATATATATATATATATATATATATATATATATATATATATA
>JAFBJU010000646.1:387560-413280 GCA_016785305.1 Colistium nudipinnis
ACACACACACACACACATACATACATACATACATACATATGTATGTGATTTCACCCATTGAAATTATCTGGGAGCTTAACTATCTGATTAAAACCTGAAATGGATTTTTCCAAAATTAAAATTGTCGTCAAGCCGAAAACCCAGGGCTCTTACTTCGCTACTAAATATTTTATGTTCAATATTTTTAACAGATAGCCGTGGTCTATTATCCTCAATCATTGTACGTACTCTATAAAAAGGTGTTTGTTGTAAAGTTCTGCTGTACAGATTCTGAACAGCCACATCCAGCTCCAGTGCACATATGTAGCAAAAAAAAAAAAGGATGAAAGAGAGAAACACACGGTGCAACCCAAGATGTGCGTTTGTCTTATCTGGTGGCTCTCATTGCCTCCGCTGTCCCTGGAATCTCTTTTTTTCAAAAGTTGCACGGAGCAATTTAATGCCTGCTGGGTAGGCTGAGAGCATCCTGTTCCTTGGCGCTGCGGAGCGGCTGCCGCCACTCCAACCCCCGTGGCCCTGCCCAGCTACCTGCTCTGGCTGTACAGTATGTCTTTTTCTGCAGCGAGCACTCCAAGAAGGACAATTTGTTTGGACGGTTAATGCTGTGGCACTGGCTGACGGAGGATTATATGAGATGGTCCAGTGATTTGTGGTGGCTGGTTGTGGGTTGGAGTTTGTCGGTGCATGTGAGGGAGAGCACGTGGAGCGCGCATGCGTGTCGGTCTTGAGTGAGTGTTTCGGTGTGTGTGTATGTGTGTGTGTGCGCGCGGCGCTGCTCACCTCCAGGGCTTCGCTCCAACATAGGCATCAGTTGTCGTCCACCCCGCTTCCCCTGAACCCCTTACACTTATGGCTATAGTTGCTTGTAAAATATTTTGCAGCTTTTTCACATTAGAACATTCATCGCCTGCTGAAAGATGAGTAATCTTGGAATTTCATTGTTTGAAGATTTATGAAAACTCGCCGCCGAGTCGTCTTTATATGCCTTGGCAGCGGGGAGAATCATTGACTGATCCTGTGAAGCTTCACACACTGAACACTTAGCCAAACGCTACTGTGAGTTTTCCCAGATCGCACTCCGGCAGACTTTGCTGAGAAACAGGCAAACGGGTGCACAGAGAGCAACGTCGTCAGCCAAGAAAATGATTCCGTCTTCCGTGATAAGCGGTTATTTGCATCCATTCCCTGTCGTCCATAAAACCTAAACTTAAATCTTTTGATTGTGGAAAACCGGTGTGCTATCCAGATAACCCGAGTCTCTCTCTCCCCCACCCCATGATCCGCAGCCTTTCTGACAAAGTATTACATGTATTCTTTTTTCTGTGTCAGCGTCCCCTTTAAATTTGGCCCAGTTCTCGGGGAGCTGAACCTCGTTGTCCTTTTATCCTCAAGAGAGAGGATCATCAGTTCCATCTTGACCGCTGTCCAAAACATCCAGTGACAGCCCCTCATTTGATCTGTTTGAGACCCCTTTGAACGCTGCTGTAGGACCCGGGTCCTGAAGGGCTTCACCCTCAGATGATAAAAACAGTGAATTATTGGTTTGTTTATCGTGCTCTTAAAGCCTAAAGTGCATTATTAAACAGAGAGCACATTAAAAGGGGAGTATTGTTAAAAGTGTTTTAAAAAATCTTGTAAATCCAGGTAATTTATGTCACTGTGGCTGAGGAGGCTCACCCCGGCCTTCTGGTTTTCATTTGATTTAGGCCCCGCTTTCCCGGGTCTGTACCTGCGATGCGGCCTTTTCCCCCCAGACACTGTCTGACCGATGTGACCCCCTCAGTGGGGCAGTGCTGGCCTCAAGTTTGGTGAGATTGTGAGCTGCTTGGAGACCAAATTCAAAATGTTGGATTGAGAAGTATACCCTGCGTCTTTGGGGCGAAGTGCTAAATGACTAAAAATCTTTTTTTTTATACAGTTGGAGATTGGCGAGAGTGTGCTGTTTTGTTTTGCTTTCTTGAGAATTGTGTACGTGTGAGTTATGTGAGTCGGAAACACCCCTGTGTAAACTTGCAAACATGAAAATATCCTTTTCATAATGCAACTGACAGGTCTTCATCAGACATACAGTTTATAGTTCGCATTCATGAAGAAATGTAAATTTTTAATGCTCAAGCAGTGTCCAGGCCTCGTCTGGGTCCAGCAGCTTGTTCCAGCCTCTGGGGACTCCCTGGCGGAGACAACAATAGGTCAGAGCCCCTTCTTTGTACGGTTGCCCTCCTTAATCAAACTATCCCGAGGAGTGATTGGATTTTAATACTAGCTGGGCTCACCGTAATGGTGTGATGGACGGGGCCTGGTGAATTGGAGCAGGATGTCAGCCCCTCGGCGGCCTCCATTAATGATATTGCTTCATTTCTTAAAGTGGCAGAAACACCTTGGGTCGAGGGGATAGCTCCAGTTGGCAGACAGAGCCCTTCCCTCTCTTATTAAACCCGCCTTCTTTTTTTTTTCTTAATATTTTACTCTCTTTTATCTCCCTGCGAGCACAGACCATTTGTGCCCCTCTCTGTGTGTCCGTCGTGTGGGGGACCATTACTTGAACGCAGGGGCTCAATGTGTGTGTGTGTGTGTGTGGCCTGTGTGTGTGCGCGCGTGTGCGCGCGTGTGCGTGTGTGTTTCCAGGCTGCTGCTATTGAACTGAGAACAAGTTACTACAGATGGGCTCGGTCTTCTCCTTAAACTCTTCCAATTTAACTAAATAAATCAGATTTATACTTCCTGACTTCTCCTTTCCTCCTTACTGCATCCCAGCAAGAATGAAGCATATCGATATAGGCGGATGTTATATTCCCTGACCGTGTGTGAGAAAATGACTCCTATGATTCATAGCGTTTTTTTCCTCTGACAGGAGCAGTATATCAATGGCATTTAAATTTCGGTTTTCTGCACTGTATGCTATAATTAAAGTTTCTCTTTGTTCCAATCCCAATTTATGAGTCACAAGGTTAATTGAACTTTTGCACTAAATCTAAAAGCGCGGAGACTTCCTGAAAACATTCTTGAACTCCTGAACTGACACTGATATGACCCTGATGAACGCCAGAGTGTCTCCCCGAAACCTTTTGATGTCTTTCCTCATCCGAGTTGACTCACACACGCACGCACACGCTGCTTCATTGTTTGCTTCGAGTGACACATGTTTGTCTTGTTCCTTCGGTTAATGACGGTTTGGTCTTGTCGATGAGGGGGCGGGGGGAGTACAGGTGAACCCTCGTTGTGTTTTATAGCTAGTCATTGTCAAGTGGGGTGGCTCCAACCTTCCTCTCTCCTCCTAATGGGCGTTAGTGTGTTGTTTTTGCCGTAGATTTATGTGTGGGTGGGGCACTGTGATTTACCGAGCTCTGACATTGTCTCAGCGGCGGAACTAGAGAGGCTGATTGCAGCTCTCTGTGTGTGTTCCAGGTGAGCCTGAGGTCTGCTCGCAATCTCCGCACACACATGCACCCAGCGTGAGTAGCATGTACCTTGAAACTTGTGTGTGCACAGATGAGACACTTAAAGGCACACACAGTTTATGCGGTGTGATACTGCAGGGAAGCTGCTACTGTTGTTGGGTTCACCAGAAGTACAATTACGTAGGACATGTTGTCTTTGTCCTGCAGGTACAAAATACTAGTAAAGTTATGAAGCCTCTCCGGCTGCACAGCCGTGTACATTTTTTGGATTTGGACTAAATGAAGCTTTATAACCCTAAAAGCCCTGTGTCAACACAGTACATTAAGTGGGAAAATATTTTTTGTTTATTTGATGAAGCTCTCTAAAATACCTCTTGTCCCACTGGCCTCAGTGCTTATAAAAACGTGAAGGATAATATGCGGACATTTACTCATTGTGTCACTTTCCCATAAAAACAACATTCCCTTCCCAGGATCGATAGAACACAAGTAGCCGAGTACAACACATAGATGGTTGACGTTGACCCCAGCAGGGATGATCGTTTTATGCTCACCAAATGTTAAATTGGCCATCTAAGATAAAGTGGTCCTTAAATTCAATATTAAAATTGCCTGTCCGGAGGTGGAAGAAACAGGGTGCAGACACAGTGCATACGTTAATGGTGGTCACACTATAGATAAAGCTCTGTTGTCTGGCTGTGTTGTGTAAGAGTATATGAGATGTAAAAAAAAAAATGGGTATGATAATGTATTTGTTGTTTCACTTTGGTACAACCTGTTTTATAGTCAGTCACTCATTTAAAAGCACATGGAAATGCATTCCATTCACAGGAGGGGGGCGGCATGTATAGATGTACTAAAACCTGACCGACAGCTTTATTTTTTATATCCATGTCGAATGATTTAATTTTAAAAGAACTATTGTGTAAGGTGAAGGTCTCCTCAGCCCACTCACTGTTGTTTCAACACTCAAATGCAACACCCACTCACCCCCCCCCCCTTCCTCCTTCACACCCCATCCCTCTTTCTCTTTTTCTCTGGCATAGAAGAAAAGCTCCCAGTCCCGTCTCTGCATTAAGTCAGCCTGTCAGAATGCTTCCCTCGAGAGCTTTTGGACTTGAAGTTTGTCCCGGCCGTTCCTCTGCTGGTGGCCCCCACTGGAGGAGCAAGGTCACGGTGGGCCCGAGTGTTGAAACTTTCACACAGCCTCAAAAGAGATCACACACACTTATTTTTGCACAATGTTTGTCGGTAAAAGCTAATTCAATAGTCTAAGGAAAATGTCTTCAAATTGCAATAAGGAGGTCCAGATGGGAGATAATTTTCCTCTCGAAAACATGTTGCTTTTGTGTATCTTTTTGTATTTTCTTTTTAATTAACACATTAGTTTGTGTAGATTTTTGTTGTATCAGCGATCCTTAAAAAAGTTTATTATATATTATTATATAAATATTACAATATTTAATAGAACAATCTAATTATTAAATTATTATCTAATTATATAAGTAACAGTGTGGATGAGATGTGAGAAGATTGTGTATAATTACAATAACAATTGTAATAATAATCTATTCATCCATACATTATCTACCATCCTTTGAGAGTTGCGGAGTGGAGTTGGAGCAAATAATAACAATAATAATAAATGTGAGGTTTAATTAAAAAAAATATAAACATAACAATTTTCACGTGTGTAAAATAGACTTGCTCTGCACTGTATTGAGTTTTACTTTAAGATAGAAGATAATAAAAGTCAATGCTATTGCATGAGCCATTTTGGTAAAATAATAATAAATAGAGAGAGACTCTAGGAATAATTATATGAGTGATTCAAATAAAATTGGGAATTCCTCGTTGGCTATGTATGTAGCCATTTTCTCCTTGTGTCTTAGTGACTGAACTGCCAGGCGTACGGCTCTATTGTTTCCTCTGCTTCTGCAAGGGATTATTTTAAAATGTACCACTCAGGAGCCCTAAAAAATGACTACACTATGTATAGCTCTGTCATAAAAGTAAATGAGTAATCAACTTACTGCTAAAAATATATATATATATATATATATATATATGTTTTTTTAAATTCATCTAATGTCTCTGTAAGTAGAGCTTCCTCCTAGGTGTTCACGGGAATTAAAGAGTATCTGAATGATACCTGTGTGAAACCTGCTGTTCGGCTGTGTGTCTGTCAGTGACCGTTTAGTGACTCGTGCACCAAGTCCTCCCGGGCGGGCGGGGTGATCTAATTACGCCCGCCCCTCTACCAATTAGAGAATGACGTCACACCCCCTAAATGCACGGGCCCTCTTAATCATTAATGATACGGTGTTATTGACAGCGTCCAGTTGCATCGTGGCAACTTGACACATGGAGACGCGTGGACTCGGAAATTCACCCTATATTTGGGAGGGTGTTAAAAGCTTTAAAAAATATATATATACTAATTAACGAGTCATATTTTGCAGCCGTTATTAGTAACATCTGTGCCTGCAAGTCATCGGTCCCCATATTGCAATATGACCCCAATAAAAATATGTCAAGTTGGGTCATTCAAATAGTGATTCCACTGACAAGAGAAGATCCAGTAGCCGGAACTCTCTCTTTGGATCTATCTCGTGGGTGTGTGGGTGTGGGTGTGTGTGCGCGTTCGTGCGTCTGTGTGTGTTCGTTCCTGTGTGTAGAGTCAGGGATCACTGGAGTTTACTTTGGTTCTTGTTTAACACACAGAGGGGTAGACGCCCATTGATAGGATTTGGAGAGGATCATGTGGCCCACAGGTACTCAGTCAGTCATTTTATGGCTGTCAGAGGACGTGATCTCTGGTCTGAGCGGCGCACAGTCACAGGGACGACTGGAGCGGAAAACATAAAACGGAAAATAAACTTTAACGGCACAGCACTGTCGTGAACATAGTGCTTTTTTTTTTTTTTTTTTGCTATTTTTTTTGGTGAATGCAATTGTGCATTTTAAAGATTCGAAGTCGGCGTTCGTTTTTCCAAAAGTAAAATTAGCCTGAAGTGAATTCATTCTGAATTATAGGACGCTGCTGGATTTATGTTGCATGATCTCTGGTCTGAGCGGCGCACAGTCACAGGGACGACTGGAGCGGAAAACATAAAACGGAAAATAAACTTTAACGGCACAGCACTGTCGTGAACGTAGTGCTTTTTTTTTTTTTTGCTTTTTTTTTTTGGTGAATGCAATTGTGCATTTTAAAGATTCGAAGTCGGCGTTCGTTTTTCCAAAAGTAAAATTAGCCTGAAGTGAATTCATTCTGAATTATAGGACGCTGCTGGATTTATGTTGCATGTCCAGAAAGAAATAGACGGACCTATTTTTTTAAAGTTTTAAAAATGACCAACCTCTTGTATGGTTCGTGCATTTGGGAAATTGGTTCTAATAGCCTACGTTATAGAATGCCACATTTTAGGTCCTTTTGTTCACGGGACATGTTTTGTGTCAGACATCAGGGGATCAATCGACATATACGGTCCCATAATGATTTTCTCCGAGAGAAGACTTAGTGGGCCTGCATTCTTGTCTGTAAACGCCATTGTTATTCCTCCTCGGTTATCTCAATCTGCTCGCATTGTTAGCTTATCTCGCTCGAAATAGCTCAATTACAAATCTATTATCTGTCTTTTGTCATTCAAACTTCCGACGAATACCCTGTTGGGGGGGCGGGGGGGGGGGAAAGGCAACATTTGTTGACATCTTTCCCATTTACACTCGCGGCGTAAATGATCAAATGCGTCCGTCAGTCTCGCGGCGTATTAATGGGCTGAGCTTTGTCCAACATTGCACTGCGTGGAGGGTGCACGAGAAAAACAAATATCCATCAGGAAAATTCGTAAATCAAGATTCTTGCCACTAAACACAGGTTGTCCTTTTTTAGGGGGGGAAATTCATTAGAACCAGTAAAACTGCATACTGTAGATCGGCTTAAGTTATGTCACTCGTTGGGGAGGTTTTCCACTCATGGAATGATCGCTATTTATTAGATTTTTTTATTTTTATTTAGAGAAATGTTCCTGTGTGGACTAAATAACGTAAAAAAATAATAATACTTTTAACGTTATTTAGCAGTAATTCCCCTATATGTTGTACAATAAAAAGTGAAAGCGGAGTGATCCACGCACCGTTTTCAGCGCGCACATTACAGCTTTGTTTTGTTCTGCTCTCGCTGTAAACGAGGTCAGTTCATTTAGTCTGAGCTGTCATCTTGGCTGACCCGTGCGCAATAACGCAATTCACTGAAGGAAAATAAACCGAGGAGTAGAAGTGACCCTTTACGAGCTGCTCTCTGCACCCCTCACTTACGAGGGACTTTGGGGAGCGTGTGTGTGTGTGTGTGTGTGTGTGGACGGAGGAGGGGGGTGTTTGGTTAGTTTGTTGTGGCTTCAGTCAGTGGATCGCTTGCAGGTGATGCCAGGACTAGATAAGAGGTCGCCGATCCCTGCGCGCTGTCTAGACCAGCTTGTGACTCAACCAGAGTAACTGGACTGAGCACAATTTACAGCAGATTTTTGCCCCCAAGATAGTAAATGACCACTGGCCGATTCCTGCTGCATAACCGAGGGGGAAAACGCCGCGAGATGGAGGGGAGTGATAAGACAGCCAGAGCCTCTGTAGGCTCCAATCCAGGCAGGGCAACTTAAACAGACCGCAGGCTGACCAGAGCAAACAGTGCAACTCCGATGCATGTTTATTTGACTTAATAACGTTGTGTATTTTTTCCTCAAATCTGCTCTGATTAGACAGCGAGTTTAACTTTGTCGTCATATGTTAAAAATATATGTGTCATTTGGACTGTGCAATCAATATGTGCCCCGGTCTTTTTGTGATTTAATTCCGGCGCAGATCAAATACTTTCCATATTATGAGATTCGCTTGTAAAAGCAACGGCGACAAAAAAAAGCGGCCTGATCAAGGACCGATCACACTTTATGTATTCAGCTGTTTTGTTTTTTTGTTTTTTTTTATTTTGTATCAGTTAATAATTCCCTTTACGAATCGTTTTCCTACCAATAAATAATATAACAATAATTTACTTTTTGTTCGAGAAGCTCCAACAACCTGTATTAACATAACTGCCCTTAACATAAAGTATTTTACAACACGAATAATTTGCAGATTATCATGCTCTGACCTTAAGACAAACCGAGTCAACTGGACTCAACAACGCAGTAAACGTATCAAAAAGGGAAATTGTCAGGGTGAAGGAACGCGACACAATATGATCACAATGAATGTTCATCTGGAGCGACTGGAAAGCGATTGGAAATGTTTCCGTGTTTGTTTTCTGGTCGGAAGGTTTGTCGCAGACTAGTATATCCAGCAGCAGGAGGTCTTCTGTACTCATCCGTCTCCAAGTCATGCAGCAATTTGTTCTGCTCAGTGTTTTGTCGATTAAGTCTCCAAAAGGGAAAACAAAATTGAGTCAATCGGTGCTTCTTATTTTTTTGTTCCATCTCTTCCAGGTCAATTTGAAAAAAAAAACGCGCTCTCCTCTGAAGTCTGGGCGATGTGATGAGCTGGTCACATGCAGGGGGGAGCGGGATCATGCTGCAATAGTCCTTGCAGGGATGGAGGGGGGTGAACCGACGGGTCTGAGAGGCCCCGTTTCACGTCTCCACCGGGCTGGGTACCATACTGTTGGGGGTGTCCGGTAACTGGGAGGACAACGAAGTCACGTCGCTGCCCGAGGAGTTCCCGAGAGAGCCCGATTCAGAGAAGGACACCTGGACAGAGGACGACGAGAGCGTGAGAATACTGCAGCGTTTTACTGATGCAGACTTTTATTTTGAAAAGTGTGTGTGTAAAGCATCGCAGTTCATGTCTTAAATGACCAGACAGAATGATAGCACGCGTGTCACTGCTAGCGTGTGTGTGTGTGTGTGTGAGAGAGAATGTATTTCTGTGTGAAATGTTATCTGAAGTTATATATGCATTCGTGCAGACAACAACATTCGAAATGATGTTTGTGTTGATCTACGCACACATGATCACTTTGTGTGTAGATAGATACAGTAGATGGAGACAGTAGATAGATAGTTCAGATTTACTCAGTCTGTCCTGAACACACACCAGTTGTTGGAAGGCGGGCTGGTCCAGGTCGCTCTGCAGGGCGAACTCGCTCAGGGCCTTCCATGGAGGCTGGTAAGTCTGAACCTCCACTGGGTTCCCCTGTACAGTGCTCTCATGTCGGATTGGACTCCCCGCCACAAGAGGCGTCCCTGTGAGGCCCTGCAGGTTCTGATAAGATATAAAAAAAAACAAATTAGCTGACTTTTGAACATACAATACCTATACATATTTTCATTTTTATACGCCATTTGCAAAATGCAACCATTCGAACACAGACAGTTCCCGGCACCGACAGGCGTGCAGCAATGTACACTATAATAATGATTGGTAGGTGGTGTTTTAAAAGCACGGGATATTTCATTGATGCAGATCAAGCATGTTTTAAAAAGGATCTTCCGGGTCAAGCAACTGAAGCCAAAGCAATTGATCCATTATTAAGCGACTTAAAGTTTAAATACAGAACAGCACCGGAGCCAACCGGAGCGCTTGTGTGATTTAGGCGAGGTAGAAAGAAAAAAGAAAGTGTGGATTAAAATTATTGGATTACTGGCTGGCGGTGATGTACGTTAGAGCTAGAAAATCCCAGGGCAATTAACCAAGCCGTGTAAACATATTTTCACCAAAACATCATTCATCTGTCAGATTAGGTTAATGATGCTTAACTCTGTGTGCCACTTTGGATGCCATCAGCATTTTTTGTCAGCCTCAAAACGGATTTAAGCGAGTCCACGCGGTGCCCCACCGTGATTTTAAACAGTCAGATAACACATTAAAAACATGAAAACAAATACATAATAATAGTAGAGATCTTTGAAAGTAATAAAGTGGTCCGACTTACGAAGATGCTTACAGTCTTATCACTGTGCTGCTGCTGGAGCTGCTTCATGAGGATCGACTTCTTCTTGTCTTTGCAGCGCTTGTTCTGGAACCACACGCGGATGACCCGCGGGCTGAGGCCGGTCATCTCCACCAGCTGCTCCTTCATCAGCGCGTCCGGCCTCGGGTTGGCGTTGTAGCAGGTCCGCAGCGTGTGCAACTGCTTCTCGTTCAGCACCGTCCGGACCCGCGTCGTCTTCTCCGACTGCTTGTGGACGTGGTTCCGATGCGGGGCCTGCCGCACCGTGACCGGGTCTGCGAAGGAGAGAGAGAGAGAGCGGCCTCAGTCAGTAAGACGCGGGCAACTTTTTTCTATTTTTTCATCTTTACATTGCAGCCTATTAATCTCGCGCGGCACTGTTTTGCCTTTTTAATGTCCACTTTAATCGTTTTGTCCTGTGCGGGGAGGACCTATTTAACTGTCTGACAGGAAGGTTAATAAGATAAAAGGCTGAAATGGCTTAAATCACAGGGAAAATAAAGTCAGTCTTCAACATGGAGAAAATATTTCTCTAATTTTGGTTTGGTTTTAAAGGCTATGTAAGACTCGGGGTCCGAAATTTTAAACGAGAAAGTTGAAAATTGTTGGATATTATTCACATATTTATTTTTTCCTCTTACTGTTGGCACGTGCCCTCGGGGTACATTACATTCACGCACACACAAACTGTCACAGCCTCGACTCAAATACCAGATTATTCAGATAATGGTAACAGAGCTGGTTAGTGCTAATGAGATCAATTATGAAATTAGCCTAAAGAAAAGTCTCCTCACACATTTGACACGCACACAAAGAACGACCGCAAACACACGATCAATATGATTAAGGACAAAAAAATAAATCCGTGACATTCTTATATTGATTGTTCATCTGTTTTTCCTATAATATTCCTGCACTCGTTTTTTGTTACATAGTTGAATATTAATGTGCCTGTGCGTAATACATTTCCATGACAGGCCTACTGTATACCGCAACAGCAGCCCTCTTGTTTTGGGATTAGCGCTATATGTTGAAATAGCAGGGATGTGCTACATAATTGTCACTAATAATAAGAATAATATTAATATGAATCTGACCTGCTAGGTGCAGCGGTCTGTTGGAGTGAATGTGTCCGGGGCTGATGGGACTTCCTGCGGAGCTCCTCTCCAGCAGCAGGCTGTGGTCAGCCCGGCAGAGCAGCTCCTCTTCCCGCAATGAGAACTCATCTCCAGGCAGCAGCTGCCGGCTGCACACCGAGCAGCGAAAACACTCGATGTGGTACACGTTCTCCCGGGCCCTCATCACCAAATCGCTGCTGCTGAATCCCAGGTTGCATTTTGCACATTTTATTCCGAACAGCCTGTGAACATTGTTTAGAGAGTTACAAATCGGATACAGTAACACTTGTCAGCCCATTTGAATGCTCTAATAGCATAAATAATAATAATAATAATAATAAATATTATTATTATTATTATTATTATTATTATTATTATTATTATTATTATTGGGTATTTCATTGTTTTTAATATATATATATATATATAAATTGGTAGCAAAATGGAAAGTTTGAATAAATAAAAAGACAATGGATAATAGAGTTATTTTTTTCTTTTTATAAAATTGTCACCCATATACATTGCTTTTTTTATGTCCAAATGATTCGTTTTTATAAAATAGCTCTGGCCCTACTTTACATTTGAAATGAGTAAACGCAATTCAACCTATATGATCATTTTTCAATTCCTTCTCAGAAAGTCCTACCTTACATAATCTCTTTTGCAATAGGTTTTTCCGTCCCGGACGAAACAAGTGCAGGTCTCATCCAGGTACTGGCTGCACTCTGCACACTTCAGGCAGGCAGCGTGCCACTCCAGGTCGGGAGAGACTCTCAGTATGTACTGGTCATGGATCTGACTTCCACAGCCTACACACATCGCGATTCCTGGCTTCTCTGCAAAGAGTCCACAGCATCGTGAGCACAGACTGAAAATGCAGCCAAACGAGTTCAATCACAAACTAATATAGCATTATTTAAACAAAATGTTTTCTTTTTCTTTGCATTGAACTCTTTTTTTTCTTTTCTTTTCTTTTTTGCAGACCGAACAAGTCTTGATGTTATGTAACAGATGAAGACTTTGGCCAGTGTTCGTAAAGCTTTTTTTTAATGGACACCCTGGGAAATAATACCACGCGACACTGCATTCTGAATGTATAGTAAAATGACTTTAACAACCGAGCCATTGCTGAATCATGTAGTCCAGAGAGCCAGTGCGACGAAAACAATCTGCCACTTTTAACTCCACCGAGCTTGTACTTACTTTTGGAATGATCCCCCATATCACCCAAGAAAGAAGAGCTGAAAATAATATCCACCATACAGGAAGGGTGAAGGGGATTGTGGTCGATGCAGAAAAGATGGGAACAGTTGACCGGCCCCTCGCTTGCCCGCCTGATAACTTGTGTCTCTCCGGACTGGAGGGGGGCGAGGAGACTGCAGGGTCCCACGCGCTGCTCCTCTGACGTCATGACGTCCGGCCCGGACTCTCCAATCACCCGACCGCCTTCTTCCCAACCTGCAAATATCGGAACAAATACATCTGGTGATTTTGGATGCACGACAGAATCCCAATCACGTTAAATGAGTATTTGCTTTAAACAAATATACAAAGTAGGGAGAGAAAAAAAGTGATTTCAAGAAAAAACGGCGAACTGATGCGATTCAGGGTGCAGGCCATTTAAACAATGGTGTTGATACGGCACATCATCAGTATCCTTATAAAGACCCAAATATGTCCCCAAAGATGTCTCACCATGAAATCTTGGATTGATTTGGTTAACCTTGTCTGAGCTTACTGTATCAAAATATGAAGAAATAATGATTTATTTATGTGTATATACGAATATTCTTTTTTTACCTGACTTTCACAAATCCACAAGCTTACAAATGACTTGCCAGCTATAAATGAAAAAATATGCATTTCCATCAAAAAATGGAGGCCCCAAGAGCCACGTCTTTGACGTGGAGGCAAAACGATGTCATGTTATTGCCTTGGTTGCCTTAATTTAACGGCAAACAAACTAGAATGATACATTATTGCAGTCATTTTTTTTTTGAAAATTAGGTTTGAGAAAACTCTTACTCCTCATCTCGCTCATCTACTCGAAAACAAGGCCATCTACTGGAGGAAAAGTACAACTGCATTTTTTTTTTAGAAAGGAAAGATGTGTTCTATGACATGCTGATTATATCAAACTGGTATTAAATGAAACCCTATCTATTTAGCCTAACTTGCATACACAGAATAGCAGTATGTTGTCAGTTTTATTCCACATTATACAGACATAGTTCTGTTGATGTGAATAATAAACAGACCGGTCTATGCAATATTTTTTGGTTCGAGGTATTGCTCTGCCCCTAACCTCTGACATCTTTATTTTGCTCAGCAGGTGATCTGGCAGACGTCTGCAGAAGAAAGTTGTGTTGCAACTTGTCAGCTTTGGTCAATCGTTTGGTAAATATTTCCGTAAAAAGATTCAATGAAAAATATATTGTAAAATGTTGTGCATGCGAAAAATGCATTTTTTTTTATTGGAATGATCATCATAATTTTCTAATTTGTAATAGAACTGTCAGCTGACAGAGCTAATGGTATTTAATTGAATTAGAATGCATTTACTGAAAGTTAGGTATATGGCAGCTCTTATTGATCTTTTTTTCATGGCTAGACTTGAATTTGTAAATAGTGACTAACAGGTGATTCAATGTGACTAACTTGCCTGCATCGGTCAGTTAAAATGTAGATCTAAAGTTGTTCTATTGTCCTATTCAATTTCTTTATTATTATTTGTGTTTTAGGTCAAATCCTGGTTACTAATGACTTTATGCTCATTCAGTGTGCAATGCAATAGCCCATGCGGCCTCATTGTTTGTGATCTGTTAATGACTGCACGATCTATCCCGGGCCATCCTAGCTGTCACTCTAGCACAAAAGCCTCCCTGAAGAATCTCTAATCACAGTTTGATGGGGCCCATTAACCTTATGAAATATATATGTGTGACTGAAATTGTCCACTTAAACTTTGGCAAGAGCCAAATGTCGTTGTTTGGAATTCAGGGGGGCTTTTCCGGGCCACATTACTGAACTTCTTTTTATTTATTTATTTTAATTAATTTTTTTGCAGTGACTCATTTTCTCTTGAATGTTTTAGGGTTTCGATGGCACTTTGCCCCTATTGTCAGACCTATAAGTAATTTACAATGACCATCCTTGTGAAGTCCCCAGACTGCAATCAACTGAAATTGTGCCAGTTTTGTGCCAGTCTATTGCAGTGTCTTGATTTTATTATTATTATTTTTTTCCAAGCCATGTTCACACAGAACATGTGTCAGCTTTCCTCAAAACAAGTTTTCTGCCGAGCGTGCATGTCTTCATTTACTGGCTTGCTGTAATTAAAATGATGGAGAAGTGTTGTTTGACTTGTGCACACTGATGTGCAAGGAGAAGGTCAACGTTTCCCCTTTAAGTGGGGACAGCTTTTGATGCTGCACCCATAGAAACACTGCTGTACAGCAGCGTAACTCACTTTTATTTGGTAAGGATTTATTTCTCCAAAGATGATGATGCAAAACAGAGAAGACTTTTTCATCGTTTATTCACATCTATTTCATGACAGCTTAGTTGGCAACTAGTTTCATTCCTGAATAAAGATAGCTTTGCTCCGTCCATTAACACAATGCATTAAATGAATCATGAATAAACTAGGAGAGAAAGGTCAGCAGTCTAACGTCATAAATGACCACATCTGTCCACCTTCCTTAAATGATTCAAACACTTTTATTGACCACTTTCGTCCATACATTGTGCCATGGAGATACCTGAAGCCAGACCGACACGGTGCTATGACTGTATATTTTACAAGTTGTGTTAGATTTTTATGTAATTTAGTTTATTGTCCAACCTCTCCAATTATTATTGGGCATGCAAGACATTTGAGCTTCTTTATTTCCATATATGAATTGATTTGTTTTTCAAAATTCAAGGCGCTCTGTGTGACGCTTCTTTCTATGCATTGTATGTATCTCTTTGTACGTCTTAAAAACATTTTGAATGCATTTCTTTCCTTATAAAATATTAGTTTTTTTAAATGTATTATTTTGTTTTACATCTTAAATCACACATTGTTTACATCCATGTTTGCTTGCCAGCTACTTCAATCCAGTTTGTTACCACTGATCTGCCAATAAGGCTGAGACCAATGGCAGAATATGAAATAGTGATCTATGTAATATATGTGTGTGTATATACGTATATAAGTCGTCATATTATGGGTAATATCATCGTGAGAAAACCTTTTAGAAGGTATACGTTGATTTTAAAATGATAACACAACGGTGATATGTTGAATTACGCTGTTGAAAACACAACAACATTTTTTAAATGTATTTAATTTTAAGTTAAGTTCAGTTTAACATATTTGTTCACTCTGAGAGACTCATAAGGAACATTTGAACTTCCTGAAATGTAGTAAATGCATGGTTTGAAGCTCTGAATGATTTACCAGAACCAATTGTGAGTTTGGCTTTAAGTGCTTTGAGTCCACTCTTATGTCCAGACTCAGCCAAAAGTGAAATTAATCTAAGCACTCAGGTTATAAGTTATTAAAAATGTGTAAATAGATATCTCCTCAAATCATTTTGTTCTGACCACAAGGCCAGAGATTTGGGTATTTTTGCGAAATAACCGCTCTATAGTAGAGTATTGAACAAAAAATGTTTTTTTTTATATTACACAACACTGACGGTATGTGTGCATGCACAGTTATTTATTTTGTGACAGGTGCTCAAAAATGCCTCAGCGAGGAAAAAAAAATCACATCCTCATTCGTGCGAGGACGTTCTAAGAGGGTTACCATGTTGTGGATGTATAATTTATAATTCTGCTGAGTTAATGCAGCATTCACATGATAATTAGTATTAATTTTTGATTGGGGCCTCGGGGCAGTTCTGCATTGTTGGGCTGGAGAACCAGTGCCATTATTACCTTATTAGTGTAACTGTCAGTCGCCTGCTTCATTTTACAAATGCACATTTTGTTTTTTCTTATCAGCTGCTCTCATCAGCACAAAGCGGCAGTCTTGTTGCTAATCAGAGGGTTTAACAAAAGGCTGTGTCACTTAAATGAGGAGAAGGAGTGTCCCTGGACCAGTCAAAACAATGCAATCAGTTAGTGTGTGATGCCTCTGCACACACCAAATGAGTCCTTCCCTCAAGAATCTTCACAATAAAACCCAAGAAATACATTTTTGTTTTGATTGACAATAATATATAGCTTTTACAGGGGCTTTGTGTACCTACTTTTTAAAGCGTTCGTCATTTTAACCAAACAAATAAGAAACAAATGGAATACATTCATGAGCAAAGCATTATTTACTTTATTCATCTAAAAAAAAATCTCTTTATTTAAAACTGAATTTGTTTTAATTGTTGATTGACAGATTAGACACCTGTGAATTGAAGCAGGCCATTGTTTTGGTATTTGTGGTCATTTCCTAACTTGTAATATGATTTACTTTAAGCTCATTAACTATTGTGATGGATGGATCGTACAGACCAACACAAACTGTTAGATTAATTGAGAATATAATATGCATTGAATATGTGCTTGTTCCTAAGACCCTTGGAGCTCAAATCAGTTCATGCTTTATTCTTCTTCCGCGTGCTCCTTGGCATTCTGCCCGCTGACCATCGTAACTCGACTGTGTCAAAATCGGCCTGTTATTGTAAAGCACCCATGTTCTCACACCTGAGGGAAGCTTTTCTGTGTGAAGGAAGAGGTTTCAGCATCACTTTGGGGTATTTTATTAACAGGACAGCAGGTGCACGGCTCCCTGACCCACTCCCTCCACCAGCTGTGTGTTTGTTTGCATGTGTGTGTGGTGTGGTGGGGTGGGGTGGGGGGGTAGGAGAGAGAGCTCATAGAGCCCAAATGGCACACAGCCCCTGCACTCGGAGGAGTCTGAGTGACTTTGATGAACTGCCTGGTGACTCTGGTTAACCTAAAGCTACCTGCTACCACCTCAGTTGCCAGCTTTCTACTGTAAACTTTGAGAAGCTGTTTCTACTGTATTCTGGATTCTGATTCTGATTCCTCTTTTTCCCAACTGAAAAAGCCCCCCTAGATTGACAGCGCATTCCATACTGTATTATCCAGCCTGGCTTTTAACTCCAGGAGAACTGTGTTCACAAATTGATGCTCTGCTCCTTTGGGGCTGCAGCTGAAACATTAAATTGTACTGAAATATTCATATGTGAGTGCATTTAGCTGAGAGCAATTGATGTGCGACTCCCCAGAGGCTCGATGGAAATGCTGCCAGGCCCCAGCACGTGCTGGCAGACACCCCAAACTATGGCCCGGGACAGTGATTGTGATTTGGCCGAGGCCACCGAGTCAGACTGGCTTGTGGGTTATTGGATTCAGGACAGCTGAGGTTGGAGTCTCTAGCCACCAGGATGATCTAGTGTACCAAAAATCACTTAGGGAAGGAGGAATGACTCTGGTTATCCTAAAGCTACCTGCTACCACCTCAGTTGCCAGCTTTCTACTGTAAACTTTGAGAAGCTGTTTCTACTGTATTCTGGATTCTGATTCTGATTCCTCTTTTTCCCAACTGAAAAAGCCCCCCTAGATTGACAGCGCATTCCATACTGTATTATCCAGCCTGGCTTTTAACTCCAGGAGAACTGTGTTCACAAATTGATGCTCTGCTCCTTTGGGGCTGCAGCTGAAACATTAAATTGTACTGAAATATTCATATGTGAGTGCATTTAGCTGAGAGCAATTGATGTGCGACTCCCCAGAGGCTCGATGGAAATGCTGCCAGGCCCCAGCACGTGCTGGCAGACACCCCAAACTATGGCCCGGGACAGTGATTGTGATTTGGCCGAGGCCACCGAGTCAGACTGGCTTGTGGGTTATTGGATTCAGGACAGCTGAGGTTGGAGTCTCTAGCCACCAGGATGATCTAGTGTACCAAAAATCACTTAGGGAAGGAGGAAACTATCTTTGAATTTAGGACAAATAACGAAAAACAAAATCAGCCCACCCCCCTTTAATCAATTTTTAAGAAAATGTTTCGGGTTCTAAAATCACTGTTAAAAGTGTCCTCAGGTAATTCACTGTACGGACGCTTATTAGCCAGAATGGAATTTGTATTAGTTCTTCCATTGCTCACAGATAATATCTCTATGGCTATAACTAAAATAAATGAAAGTAAGTATATAGTGTATTCCAGAAAATCAAGAATCAATCAATCAGTCAATCAAAGAAGTAATCTCCAAAATCGTATTTAATTCAAAATGAATTGTTTGGAACAATAAACAGCCCTTGTCAGTCAGTAATAGAAAAAAATAATATATTTGTTTGCATTTGGGAAAAAAAAAAAAAATCATAGTAAATTATTAATGTTCTCTGAGAGTTGCTGTAAGACTATGTAGGCATCCTGACAAAAATGTTTGGCCGGGATGTTAATGTGTTTGCTTCAGAGGCAAGATAATGAATATGAATATATCACTGGTATAATGGTATAGGATTAAGAAAACGTGTCCCCGGGAGACATATCCCTGAAGAGCTGTGCTTTTAACAAAAAAATGTTCGCTTATTTAGCCACTACGTAGGAAGTCATGCATAACTACATCATTTCACTTAGGATTGCTGAATTCATTTTCATGTTCTTTAGATTATTTTATTCAGTTGTTCGGAGCTCACAGCGATGTAGTGTCCCAGCTCCCTGATGAGTCATTGATGGCCTCATGTTTATCACATAGACTAATTAGCTAACGTCTTCGTCTGATTTCCTATAACGTATGCAATGGCACCAAGATAAATGATATATATTTTTTTTTTGGGAAAGGTATTTAGTTTTACAAAGTTTTAGATTGGCCATATTAAAATTGTATATCCTTTTTTTTCTGATCACATATGTTAGCATTCAGAGAAACAGATTTCAATTGTTTCTAAATACTTATTAAATAATTAAAACCAAAAGAACTGAAGTGATTGAGCTTGGTCATTCGCTGGGTGTTGTTTCAATCTCAGTTTTTTTTTTTTTTTTTTTCTCAGTCATTGACCTACTTTTACCCGAGATGCATATAAAGCATCTGAGGGTAGAGTACCAGAAGAAAACTGTTGTATGTAAATTTAAAAAAAAAAAGATCTTCTGTAGCCATGACAACGGTCTCCTGAGTGGATTTCTTCCACCAGGCCAACTGCTGCTGGTTACTGCACTTAAGAAGTATGTTTCAAAAGGAGAACCTGGGAAGCTTTTTAAAGAATGATGTATAATTCATTTGTATTTTTCTCCTGCTTCAGAGCCTCATGAAAGACTGTCCTGTGTGAGACGTGCACTGAATCTGTCAGACCGCAGCAGTAATGCAGTCGCACTCCCCACATCTCTTTCTTCTCAATGAGATTGACCCCTTTTTAACATTATGCCCAGCTGTTCGGTGCCACAGGCCTGCGCTCGGAATCTCTTCCGAGCACTTGAGAAGAAATCACGTTGATAAACAAGACCAATTGCGGTGTCGTTAACATGAATCAGTAAATGCCTCCACCTTCTGAAAAATACATCATGTGCTTTAATACATCCTCATACTCGCAAAAACCGACTAGATATTGTAGTGGTTAGGTTTCACAGCATCTGTTTTTATAGCCTCTACTCCAGCTGACAAGTTGCCAAGTGTTGAGCAGCATAGACAACAAACACCAACTCACTAAAATGCGCAGCAAGAGCTGGATGACTAACTATAGTCTGACAAATGTTGGTGGGATTAAAAAAGAAATGTAGGATTGATTTTGAAGCAACCATGATATCATTACCTTTCATTTATTATTGGTATTCTCTGTTTTGTTTCTAGTCAGCCTACGCGTCAAGATGCAAAGCGAAGTAACATTTATTTGGAGTCGTGTCACTGTGAATCTACCAGATGCCTTTAGGTGCTATGTTTACTCCCCTTTTCTTGATGTATGTCCCCATGAACTGCTGGCAGTAATATTTGACCCCACTATTTACACCAAATAATGCAGAGGCAGAAAACAATCCTAAGGTAAGTGCCAGAGTAAACCAGAAAATGATCGCTTATTGCTAACAGCTGCAAAGAGGACATCTCTGTGGGTAGATCGTCACACTGCACAGCAGTGTAATCCACCGCTTCAAATCAAATGCGCGGCCACAGGTTCACCCGAAGCAGCTTTGGGAACCGTATATTCCTTTTACATAACAGCCAAGCCAGGACTCGCTGGCCAGCGTGCTGACTTTTGAAGGAGCAGAGAAATGATAGAAATAGACAGCAAAATGAGGATCGAACTGTCCACAACATAGTTTTATATGGATTGTGTTCTTGAGAACTGCACTGACACTGTTAAGTCATTTCTTTTCTGTTGTGCTTAGACCACTTTAAGTGGCACAAGAGGGCAGTGTTGAGGCGATCTTTTGAATAGGTGTGGTAACTCAGTCACCTGGCATGCAGGTAGAGAGAGGAGAGAGAGAGAGAGAGAGAGAGAGAGAGAGAGAGAGAGAGAGAGAGGGGGTGGTGGCTGGCTTTGATTAGGAGGATCAGCTGCAGGTGTTCTCCTTTGTCTGCACAGTGTGGCCTGCAGGGAGAGAAAGGCCAGGGGATTGTTTGGTGAGTAAATGCTTAAATAACTGAGGAGAAGCTACTGGTACGTACACTTTTGATTGTTGGTAATTAATTAGTGATCTGTAAGCTGGCACAACTGAACTATATTCATGAGTTGTCATGGTTGTCATGGAGAGCGATCAGGTCGTTCACAGATTTTCCTATTCATTCATTGAACGTGGTTCAGGTCGTTTGTGATGGCATTCCCTCGGTTTAGAAATGTTTGTTGACCTTATTTAGCCTTGCATTTAAAGTGGTTGCAGTTGATGTCTGAGTTGTTTATGTTGGCTGCAGTGGATTTTAGTTTAGGCGCGTTGTTTATTCTGTTGACAGTTTGTTTGGTGAGATATTTGATGAGCTTCATAGCAAAAGCTATATATCAGAGGTATATATGCATTTAAAGGTTTAAGTGATTTGGAACAACATAATATACTCTGTTTTTTTTCTTTCCTTTTTCAAATATTTCATGTTGTGTGCATTTTTGAAATTTTTGGTGATGATTTTCTGGAATGAGTTTGTTGGATGTCATTTGATTACATTAAGAGTGATTTTTTTCAAATAACTTATCTGATTGATCTTTATTTTGTTAAAGGGTGAAAGTAACTGCAGGACTTATTAAAAACAAATATATATATATATATTGAAAGATTCTATTTTGGGTGTATTTGGTTAATGCATAATCTGGAAAAGTGATTGATCACAGTTTATGATTCAACTTTAATCTGAAGATTGATGAGCATAAGAGATGTTGGTTTATTGATAACGCTAATTGACACAGTTTAATAATATCAACGTGTTATTCTTAAAGTTTTAAAAAAGAAAAGAAATATATGGAGTTGTTCAGTTAAGCCAGGCATTGAGGCTGAAACCAATTGAAATCGACAGACAACCCTCACGTATCCATGAAGAAGCAAGGAAGTAACTCATTATCTTATTGTACCTATGAGTCATAGATGTAAATCTTATCTCCGAGGTCACCCCTTTTCCTTTGTTTATGAGACTGAAAACCAGGATCATGTAAGTTTAATGCAGTTTAAGTGACTCCCTCTGTGCCATTATTAAACCATTTTAATTATTAAGTGTCTAATGGTCACTGTTAATTCACTTAGCTTCCTGTGAGAGTGACGGGGACGACACCGCTGCTTTCACCAGAGGTCCCAAAAGCAATTTACTTCTTAGCATGTCTCCTGAAGGTCTGCTCGGTGTCCCTGCTTGTCAAAACTAGTCGCTTAACTCCGACTCTGATACATATTGGCAAATTGGGCTTCTATAAATCACTCAGGCATGCTTTCGTATATCCATTAGGCATTTCGTATCATGTCTTTAATTCACACTTTGTTGCAAAATTTAGTTCCTCACTATTTGCTTTGCAGAAACCTCATTTATCGACATCACTGAGCCCAGGGGAGAGCTGTATGTTTGAACATTAAGAGTTATTCCTTCTTTTCATGGCATGTTTTGACTGAAGGCCCAGCACTTCCCCGTGATATTAATACCAAGGCAGCTGTGACAGATAGAAGCTGAGCCAGGATGTGGGCAGCAATATTCCATGGGACTCCTTTGTGTGTGTGTGTGTGTGTGTGTGTGTGTCCCGAGCCAAGATGATCATAATTTATTTACTTGCTCCATGGCATAAGATAGGATTATTGTTTTTGTTATCAATTCCAATGCAGGCTCATTTCAAATGACCCACTACCTTGGATGTGATTGTGTTTGAGTTACTCCCGACAATGGCTCAGTTTGTGTTGTTACAAGCTTTCTGTAAAGCAATCAGTCACATTTATGCCAGAAGAGCTTGTAAAGAAAAAGCAGTTATTACTTTTCATTGTTTGGAGGAGTCATGATAATATTGTATGTCATCCAACATTTGAGCAAAACGTCATTGTATAGTCCTCCAATAATGTCAAAAAAGTCAAAAATATAAAAAAGAAAAAGTCATGGCATAGTATGCATCCAAAATGTAAAAAGTTATATTATAAGAAAAGTCCAAAGATATATGAAAACATCGGAACACGCATATGTTAATGTTCCACTTTTTTCACTTTTCTTCACCCCAGTAATATATTTGAGCGCTTTGCATGTTTTTATGCTTGTTTTGACGATTTTTTCATTTTTGACTTTTCTGACAATTTTGGACGACATGCTATACTATGACGTTTTTGGTAAATATTTCGAACGACATACAACATTTCTCCTCCCCAGTAATATATTTGAATGTTTGCATGTTTTAATGCATGTTTTGAAATGTTTTCGATTTTTTTTTTTTTTTACTTTTTTGACATTTTTGGACGACATGCTATACTATAACGTATTTGGTCAAATTTTCAATGAGATCCTATTTTTTAATTTTTTCACTTTTCATCACCCTAGTTATATATTTGAGCGTTTTGCATGTTTTATGCATGTTTCGATTTTTTTTTCTCCATTTTTTGACCTTTTTGGACGACATGCTATACTATGATGATTTTTGTACAATTTTCGATGAGATTCTACATTTTTTTTTTCACTTTTCTTCAACCCAGGAATATATTTGAGCGTTTTGCATGTTTTTATGCATGTTTTTACGTTTTTTTCATTTTTGACTTTTTAGACGACATGCTATACTATGACGTTTTTTGGTCAAATTTTTCATTAGATGTTAAAAAAAAAAAACTTCCCTTTTTTCACTTTTCATCACCTCAGTAATATATTTGTGAATTTTGCATGTTTTGACGTTTTTTTCGTTTTTGACCTTATGCATGTTTTGATGTTTTTTTCATTTTTTGACTTTTTTGGACGACATGCTATACTTTGACACTTTTGGTCAAATTTTCCATAAGATCTTAATTTTTTTTTCTTCACTTTTTTCACTTTTCATCACCCCAGTAATATATTTGAGCATTTTGCATGTTTTTATGCATGTTTTTACGTTTTTTTCATTTTTGACTTTTTAGACGACATGCTATACTATGACGTTTTTTGGTCAAATTTTCCATAAGATCTTAATTTTTTTTTTTTTTACTTTTTTCACTTTTCTTTAACCCAGTAATTTTATTCATTTTTGACTTTTTTGACTTTTTTGGACGACATGCTATACTATGACGTTTTTGGTCAAATTTTCCATGAGATGTTAAAAAAAAAAAATCTTCACTTTTCATGACCTCAGTGATATATTTGTGAATTTTGCATGTTTTTATGCATGTTTTGATGTTTTTTTCATTTTTGACTTTTTTGACTTTTTTGGACGACATGCTATGCTATGACGTTTTTGGTCAAATTTTCGGTAAGATCTTAATTATTTTTTTTTTCACTTTTTTCACTTTTCATCACCTCAGTAATATATTTGAGAATTTTGCATGTTTTTTTCATTATCGACTTTTTTGGACGACATGCTATACTATGACGTTTTTGGTCAAATTTTCCATTAGATGTTTTTTTTTTTTTTCACTTTTTTCACTTTTCATCACCCCAGTAATATATTTGAGCATTTTGCATGTTTTTATGCATGTTTTGACGTTTTTTTCATTTTTGACTTTTTTGGACGACATGCGATACTATGACGTTTTTGGTCAAATTTTCCATTAGATGTTTAAAAAAAAAAATTCTTCACTTTTCTTCAACCCAGTAATATATTTGAGAATTTTGCATGTTTTGACGTTTTTTTCATTTTTGACCTTTTTGGACGACATGCTATACTTTGACGTTTTTGGTCAAATTTTCCATAAGATCTTATTTTTTTTTTCACGTTTTTCACTTTTCATCACCCCAGTAATATATTTGAGCATTTTGCATGTTTTATGCATGTGTTGAGGTTTTTTTCTTTTTTGACTTTTTTGGACGACATGCGATACTATGACATTTTTGGTCAAATTTTCCATGAGATGTTAAAAAAAAAAAATCTTCACTTTTCTTCAACCCAGTAATATATTTGAGAATTTTGCATGTTTTTATGCATGTTTTGATGTTTTTTTCATTTTTGACTTTTTGGACTTTTTTGGACGACATGCTATACTATGACGTTTTTCGTCAAATTTTCGATAAGATCTTAATTTTTTTTTTTTTCACTTTTTTCACTTTTCATCACCCCAGTAATATATTTGAGCATTTTGCATGTTTTTATGCATGTTTTGAGTTTTTTTTTCATTTTTGACTTTTTTGGACGACATGCGATACTATGACGTTTTTGGTCAAATTTTCCATGAGATGTTAAAAAAAAAAAAATCTTCACTTTTCTTCAACCCAGTAATATATTTGAGAATTTTGCATGTTTTGACGTTTTTTTTATTTTTGACTTTTTTAAACTTTTTTGGATGACATGCTATACTTTGATGTTTTTGGTCAAATTTTCCATTAGATCTTAAATTTTTTTTTTCACTTTTTTCACTTTTCATCACCCCAGTAATATTTTTGATCATTTTGCATGTTTTCATGCATGTTTTGACGTTTTTTTCATTTTTGAATTTTTTGGACGACATGCTATGCTATGACGTTTTTGGTCAAATTTTCGGTGAGATCTTAATTTTTTTTTTCTTCACTTTTTTCACTTTTCATCACCTCAGTAATATATTTGAGAATTTTGCATGTTTTGAAGTTTTTTTCATTTTTGACTTTTTTGACTTTTTTGGACGACATGCTATACTATGACGCTTTTGGTCAAATTTTCTGTAAGATCTTAATTTTTTTTTTTTCACTTTTTTCACTTTTCATCACCCCAGTAATATATTT
>JAFBJU010000650.1:1968-50920 GCA_016785305.1 Colistium nudipinnis
TCACAGTTTAGAAAAAAAAAGCTCTTCAACCAGGGTCCCATGGTGTAATGGTTAGCACTCTGGACTCTGAATCCAGTAATCCGAGTTCAAATCTCAGTGGGACCTTAGTTGTTGGAGTTAAAGTGAATTTATAGGGTTCTGGCTCTACACTGCAGATGGCTGTTTGTATTTATGCCTGATTTAAAGAGATTTTTCGGCCTGATGCATGATGTTTACTTTCAACAATTTCTTGAGTCCAACACCATTTCAAAGATTTCTTCAGTCCAACGCACCCAGAGAACTGCAGTCTGATCTGTAGCAATCTAAGCTGTAGCCAGCAACATACAACCCTCTCTTTATTTTTTGTCATAAATTTGCTGTACATCTTTTTCATATGAGATTAGTTTGCAATCTAATTGACAGTATGTTGCCAGACTCTGTTGGAAATGATACATGCCACTCCACTTGTGATATGCTATTGTTTTAGTAAGACCTGTTTATCAAAAGTAGAACAAGTTTGAAAGATAGGTCGTCAAAATGTGGAAGCTCCCTCTCTCAACCAGTGACCACTCACAGTTTAGAAAAAAAAGCTCTTCAACCAGGGTCCCATGGTGTAATGGTCAGCACTCTGGGCTCTGAATCCAGTAATCCGAGTTCAAATCTCGGTGGGACCTTAGTCGTTGGAGTTAAAGTAAATTTATAAGGTTCTGGCTCTATACTGCAGATGGCTATTTGTATTTATGCCTGATTTAAAGAGATTTTTTGGCCTGATGCAAGATGGTTGCATGAAATTATTTGCACTTTTTGGAGTTTAAATTTTACCTGTCTTTTATCAGCTTCAGAATAGGATTCATTCAGTGTTTTCATAGACTTCAAGGCCAAGTGGTCCAAGTTGCTGTGTTCAGGTCAGAGTCTCCATTGGAGCCGTAGGTTCAAATCCCACTTCTGACACTATACGAATCTTGCTGGTTTGATAATGTTTGAGTTGTTGTTGAAAACCTTTCAAGCACATATGACGTTATGGTTTTTTACATTGTTTCTACTTTCAACAATTTTGCCAGTCCAACTCAGACCGAGAACAGCACTCTGAGCTGTAGCCAGCAACCTACAACCCTCTCCTTCTGTTTTGTCATACAGTTTGCTGTACTTCTTATTAATATGAGATTGGTTTGCAATCTGATTGGCAGTAGGTTGCCAGACTCTGTGGCAAATGCTACATGTGATACATGCCACCGTACTTGTGATATGCTATTGGTTTAGAAAGATCTGATTATCAAAAGTAGAACATGTTTGAAAGATAGGTCGTCAAAATGTTGAAGCTCCTTATCTAAACCAGCGCTTTTAAGCGTAACGAAAACGGCACATTCAAACATCCCTCTCAGAACAACAACCGACCCCCTCCCATGTGATCGGTTAGGAAGCACAAGAAAAGAGTGAATAAATGTATGACACCGAAATAAAATAGGGCTGCTTTCCCGTTGTTTGTTTATAACCATTTTACTGACCGCCATTCTGGCACTGCTGCCCTTTTTAGTTATGTGTATTGTTCTGACTTTAGGTAGTCAGACATTTCGGTTCACGCTTGGAGGGGCCACTTCTGTGTTCAGGGCTTCCCCTCCTAGTGCTGAGTTATTTGATACCACCAGGCCGAAGACTGATCGATGAGGACGGGTTACGTTTAACAAAAAGATTTATTACAAAAAAAACAAAGCATAAATCCCTTGATCAAGGTTCCTCCAGTCACGCAGGAAAAGCAATCAAACGATGCACCTCGGAGCGAAGAACGACTTATGTTGTGTCGCATTACATAGTTGCGCATACATTTCCTATTGGTCTAAACAAGAGGTCTCAAACTGAACTTACCTGAGGGCCGCTGGAAGTAGATTCTAGGTGAGGCTGGGCCGGACCTGAGCCCATCAGTGATAAAAAAATATATATAAAACGCCTAGGGCAGGGGTCTGCAACCCGTGGCTCCCTGTGGCTTTGGAAAATAAATTAGTATTTAATTAAAATGTATTTTATTTTAGTTTGTTAGTTTTTAAAATGTAATTCTAAATTTGAAGATTATGGTGATCTTGTAAAATCGAAATAAAACGTCTTAAAGATTTTTTCGCTTTAATATGCAACATATTCGACCAGACTGATTTCATAAATGCAACACATTATCGTTTGTTTATATCAGGGTTTCTCAACCTTTTTCGGGTTGCAATGTAGGAATGATGGTCTTCTCTGATTTTAATTTAGACGATTGTTCTATTTGTCTTATTATGACTAATATTCTTAGCATTTATTATTTATGTTACATATTAATTATTTGTGTTTGTATTTAAATCTGTACATTATTTTACTACTTAATAGGCTGCTATATAATTGTATTATAAAAACTCAAATTCTCTGAGCTTTAAATTATATAATACTTTCTAAATATTAATTAATATTCTATATTCAAAATAAATTATCATGCTTTTTTTTTTACCAGCAATTGCCCTCATAAGCTTTACCCAGTGAGCAAAAAAAGAAAGAAAATAGAAATATTATTCAGGAGTGTTAAAAAAATTTACATTAAGAGATTTGAAATTAAACTTATACGTATATCCGAGCACACGTGTATTTTTCTTTTGTTTTTTCTATTACCTGATACCAAAGATTTCCTGTTACCCAGGATGACCCTGTCTGCCTTGTACCAGTCTGTATGTTTATTCTGTTAAAAAAAAAGAAAACAAATAAAAATAAAGTTGAAAAAAAATATATATATTCTCAAAATCTTAGTTTTACCAACAAAATATAGCCAATAAACAAGTGTCCACCATAAACAAGTTAATGCCCTCTATCAAAAATATTACTTCCCCATTATGTAGTTGTGGATCTAAGTATGGGGCAATACAAAATATTTTGTTGCCCAGCATGCATATCAAAATCTCAGAGTTGGCAACTCTGACCGCAGCTTGAATGCTCATTTTGTGTGCCCAAAACAGGTGGTGCAGTTACAGAACACTACAAGTTACCCATGCCCTTAATCCAAATCTTGGATTTTACCATCATAACATAGCCTAACAAACTAAAGCCAACCTAAAATACATGTATGTACCTTTCTAGTGCCTAGCGCAAGTCAGGGGGTGGGTGGGCTGTTGAGAACCCCTGATGTTATCTGTCAGTCTCTACTGCTCAATACACCGTCATGAACACAGTAAAATATCAATCAAGTAGCAAACCCCCCCGACATTTGAATGAAAATAACAAACCTACCTATCCCTGTGTCCTTATAAACATTTATCTCTACAGCTCAACTGGAGATTTTCTATACATCACACGCAGAGTTTACACTAGTCAATGTCTTTTGCGGACAATTACTCAACACAGCACATGGAGTTACTCAACGCCCCAAAAGTCTGCAGTCTGGTGTGGGAGACGGGGAGCAGGTCAGTGTCTAAAGACCGCAGGTTCCAAGAGAAGGTGTCAGGTTGGAGGGGGTCGGAGAGGTAGTACAGGGACAGAGAGTGGAGGGATTTATATGTGAGGAGGAGGAGTTTGTAGGAGATGCGGGACTTGACCGGGAGCCAGTGGAGTTGGATAAGGGTGGGGGAGATATGCTGATGAAGTTGGGCAGCAACTGCTCTTTCGAGGGTTTTGCTGACAAAAGGTAGGTTGGAAATCTGGCGGTAGATGGTGAGATTATCCGGGTCCAGATCTGGCTTTTTAAGGATCGGTGAGACTGCAGCCAGTTTGAAACTGGAGAGTACAATTCCACATTCCATGGAGCGGTTGATCAATTCTACCACGAGCGGGCATAGAGTGGGTAGACATGCCTTGACCATGGCTGTAGGCATTGGGTCAAGGGAGCAGGTGGAACAGCATTCCGACAGGCGTGAAGCAGTGGGAAGAGTGGTCTGTCACAGAGATGTATGAGGAGAGGGGGAGGTAGGGGCCATGAGCTGCTGGAGTCAACTTTAGCTTGCCAAAAATTTAGAGCAGCGATGGGTTGCAGGTGTAGGGTGGGGGCAGTGAGGGGCTGCAGTAGACAGTTGATGGTGGAGAACAGCATTTTGGGATGGTGTTGTTGGTTGCCAATGAGAGTTGAGTAGTATTGGGTTTTGGTCCGGGAGAGAGGTTATTTGTATGATCTTACATGTTCAATGAAGGCTTGGTGGTAAACAGTGAGGCCAGAGTGTTTGTAGAGCCTCTCCAGCTTACGATTGTTGGTTTTCATTGTTCGCAGCTCGGCGGTGGACCAGGGGGCAGGGTGGGTGAAGGATACAGTCTCGGTTTTCAAAAGGGTAAGAGAGTCCAGGCTGAGGGATAAGGAGTTATATTGGGCAACCAGGCTGTCCAATGTGATGGCAGCAGGATCAGGGGACAGTTGGGCATTTATCATAATATTCAGGACTGGTGCACTGACTTTGTGTTCCTGAATGTAATGGTGCGTTGTGGATGCTGCCGGGGCAGGGGAACAGGAACAGCGAAGTAGATGGCGAGGTGATCAGACACAGCTAGGTCCAGGCACTACAGGTTGAGGAGAGAAGTGCCAGTGGAGCAGACCAGGTCCAGCGTGTGACCTTTGGCGTGGTTGGGACCTTGAACATGCTGTGTAATGTTGAAGCATTCCAGCAGTGAAATTCAGCTGCAACAGTGCAGCTGCTGGAGTCCACACAATTTAGTTTAGTGTGTCCAATGTGCAGAAAAAATCATGTGTAATCTTGTTGAAATACCTTGAAACAACTCCAATGGTTAAATTGCCAAAAAAAAACATAATGTAAAAATGTGGAAAAAAGTTAAATATTCAGATTCAAAATTCAGAATATAAATTGAAAATAGTTGGTAAAAATTGCCAAAAGGAAAAATCTTTCAAAACTGCACAAAAAATAAAAACTATTTATGTCACAAATGTTGTTGAAACACCCTGAAACATCTTAAACAGGCCTTGATTCTCAATATAGATAAATAAAGAGTTGGTAAAATTGCCAAATAAAAACATAATTGTAAAAGTGTGGCATAAGTAAAAAAAAAGAAAAAAAAAAGTGGTGCCAAAAGAAATGTTGTTAAAACACCTTAAAACTTCTTAAAATGGTCTTAATTCAGAATATAAATTAAAAATAGTTGGTAAAAATTGACCAAAGGAAAACAACTTTAAAAAGTTCAGAAAATAAATGTGATGTCAAAAATGTTGTTGCAACGCCCTAAAACTTCTTAAAATGATCTGAATTCAGGCTATAAATTGGAAATAGTTGGTAAAAATGTAAATGTAATTTGTAACATAATACAACCTTATGCAATACCTCTGTATTCTGTTTGGTGCAATATTTTCCTAATGGTGCAATACTCGGTATGGTTAATTACTACTATTACTTGCCGTAAATTTCAAGATATTGGTATCATCTCAATATACCAATTTAAATACTCTGTATGGTCAATTACTCTAACCAGCACTGTCAATTGCATGCATAATTGTTTATTGTGAATTTCCTTATTCAGTATGGTCAGCTTATTCCATTTGCACTTTAAATAAAAAACTGCATATATGTTTTACTTGTAACATAATTGTACATTCAATTCAACTGATTTAATTATTGTATACTGTGATTTTTTCAATATCTGTATGGTTAATTATGCCACTTGCACTTTAGATCTCGTAACCACATATTTCTGTTAACCTGTGTTAATGCAATTCCATATATTTTTTTGTACTGTGAATTTCACTTTCCCGTATGATTAGCTTTTCCATTCATACTGTAAATCTAAACCGCATAAAATATTTTTTGTTCTCCATACATGCACTTATCCTATATTTTGACAAGATAGAGAAGTTTCATCTGTCCTTGTAGTACAAGCCAGTTCTGACTGGTAATTCTATCTTACAGTTCTTAAACCATTCAAGGACATACAGTGCATCATATGAGCTAAGGTTCAGTGGAAAAATACAGAATAAGTATACATGATGTCTCAGAACAAAGCCAATTATAACAGGATCTTTGGAGACATGCCACATTTCCTCAGCCTCAGGAAGTATAGCTGCTGTTGATTCTTTTTGACAAGCTGGGTGGTGTTAAAAGACCAAGTAAAGTCCACAGTTATGTGCACGCCCAGGAATTTGAAACTACTCACCCTCTCGACCTCAGGTGCACGGATGATCAGCAGCCGATGGGTTCGCCTCTCCTTCCTCATGTCCACAATCCCCTCCTTGGTTTTCTGTGTTGAGGGTGAGGCTGTTGCTCTCACACCACATCACCAGACTGACCACCTCCCTCCTGTATGCTGCCTCATCATCCCCTAGGGATAAGTCCAATAACGATGGTGTCATCAGCGAACATCAGGATGTTGTTGTCTCTTTGGATCTGGAAGATGTTTTGTTTCCAACTCTGACAGACTGCAGCCTGCCAGTGAGGAAATCCAGCACCCAGTTGCAGAGTGTGGGGTTGAGTCCCAGAGTTTAACGTTTGTCAGTGAGCTTCTGGGGGATGACAGTGTTGAAGGCCGAGCTGTAGTCGATTAAGAGCATCCTGATGTATACGTCTTTCTTCCCCAGGCGGGAGAGGCCTATATAGAAGGCTGCAGAGATGATGAGGTCGACCTGTTGTGGCGGTTGGCGTATTGCAGGGGGTCCAGTGTCTCTGGTGAGATCCTTTGAATGTGGGCCTGTACCACTCTCTCAAAACACTTGGTGATGAGTGGGGTGAGTGCTACTGGCCTGAAGTCACTGGAGTCTTTTTGGGGACAGGAATGATGGTGGTGGTTTTAAAGCAGGTGGGGACCGTGGCCTGTGAGAGGGACAGGTTGAAGATATAGGTGAGGACATCCACCAGCTCTGTTGCACATGCCTTGAGGGCCCACCCCGGGACGTTGTCGGGCCCGCTGCATTGCGGGGATTTATTCTCCTCAGGGCCTTGTGGTCATCGGCTGTTGAGACAGTCAGCAGGGGGGGGTTGTGCAGTCTGAGTGCAGGAGGACCTCCTCTGTGTGCTGCTGGAGGTCTCAAAGTGGGCGTAGAACTGGTTGAGTTCTTCCAGTAGGGGGATGGTGTGGTTTGAGATGTCTGTGGTGGGGCTGGAATTTGCCTGGCATCATCAGCAGAGTAGAAGCCGTCCAGCTTCTGCCTGTACTGCCGCTTTGCCTCCTGGATGGTGTTCCTCAGTTGGTACTTCACTGCCTTATACTCGGCCTCATTGCCAGATTTGAAGGCAAGAGACTGAGCCTTTAACGTGTCATCCAGGGCATCTGGTTACGAAACTTCCGTACCTGTATGGTGGGCACGATGTTACACAGGTGCTGATATATCCGGGCACAGATTCAGCGTACTCCTGTATGTTGATGGAATAATCCTCCAGTGTGGCTGCTGTTTTAAACATATCCCAGTCTGTGTGTGAAAAACAATCCTGCATGATGGTCTCTGTTCCTGGGGACCAGAGTTTCACCTGCTTCATCATGGGGTTGGACTGTTTCAGTAACTGTCTGTTGGCAGTGTAAAGGAAAAGATGTGGTCTGAAAATCCCAAACATTTTTCTTGGCTCTCAGTTCGTCCAGTTTGTTATCCAAGGACCGCACATTCGCTAGCAGGAGGCTGGGTAGTGGTGGTTGGCTAACTCTAGCCTTTAGCCTAGCATGGATCCTCCACCACTTGCCTCGCTTGCATCCCCGCGCCTGACAAGGTCTCGTCAGGTCAGCTGGTTCACCTGAGTGCGGTGTTGGAGGACCTTCCCCGGGCAACGCTGGTCACCTGAGGAGTGAACAATGTGGAACAGCTACTGAGGAATAAAGCCAGTGAAACCACCAAAGTTATCTTGGCTGGCGATGTCCAGCGATACCTGCTTGTTGTATGTAAGCAGGCATTGTTGCAGTAAGTTGTTGCAAGTACAAAAACAAATATATACTGTACAAATAAAATATATTTTGGCCTTAACAGTTGGGAAAAGGTGTGGTTAAATGAGAAACCTCATAAGTATATACTCCATTATAAGTAAATAATGGAAGTACAAAATGCAGCCACTGAAGCCTTTATATGAAGAATATATAAATGCCTGATCATTTCAGACTGCAGGTGGAATACTGATGCCCCCCCCCCAACAAAAAATATGTATATTGTAATTCTCCACCAGTGCAAAGTCTGACACATGGTGGAAATATCTTCTTGGCATGTCAGGCCTGTTTATCCTGCTGTATGTTTGAAGGAGATAACACAGACTTTCCATTGTAGTGAGACTCACTAATAAATGATGCAGCATAAAGTCATCTGCTTCACCTCCCACATTTCCTTTGGGTGGCTTTGGTGCAGCATGTAGTTGATACTTCCTGCAAGGCACCTAAAAGCATTTTACTATTCTTCTTCTGCTCCGTGGGCAAGTTTCCCTGCACACTCAATTGTGACACAAATCCTTGGCAGATGCAGAACAGCAGGACATCCTCATTGCGGATGGCTATTTAAGTGACCCTTCTGACGATTCTACCATGTTAAAGTGAAGGATGTTGTGAGTCATCTTTGACACATTTGCTCTTGATATCTTATTTAAATGCCTTTTGTGTTTTATTACAGAAGCATTTCATAACCGCTTATCCTTATTGGGTCGCGGGGTTACTAGAGCCAATCCCAGCTGTCTAGGGCTGACAACGGCCCATATCGACAATTCACAATTATCCTCATAGAGCTTAACAATGTTAGAATACACCCGATTCTGTTGTTGGAAGCCCAAGAACAAACCAGAGAAATCTTCAGTTGACAGAAGCAGGATTTATTATGGTCACATGTAAAGTCTAATAGCGCTGGGCTCAGAAGCAGCGCTGGACTCAGAGTGACAGAGTTCTTGCAGGCACGCAACCGCATGTAATTGGCCAGTTACGAGTGACATGAGGAGTAATCTTGGAATGTATGAATCTTTATGTGTGTGTGTTGGTTTGTGCATGTATCTAATCCAACAGACCTAACTGCTATGATAGAAAAGTTTCATCTGTTCATGTTGTACAAGCCAGTTCTGACTGGTAATGCTATCTTACAGTTCTTACATCATTCAATTACATACAGTGCGTCATCTAAGCTCAGAGAAAAATGATTACAACAGGAACTGACATTCAGTGAAAAGATGCAGAGTGAGAATACATGATAGTCTCAGAACAAAGCCAGTTATACCAGACATGTATCTAATCTAGCTGACAAGAAAGAGAAGTCTCATTTGTTCATGTTGTACAAGCCAGTTCTGACTTGTTATGCAATCTTACAGTTCTTACATTATTCAAGGACATATAGTGTGAGTCTGAGCTCAACTTAAACGTAAACAGCAGGAACTAAATTTCAGTGGAAACATGCAGAATAAGTATATATGACAGTCTCAGAACAAGGCCAAATGATAACAACAAGCTGTACACATCTTCTACATGTACACATGTTGAGGAAAACTGAAACCCTTTTAACAGGGAGAAAAACATAGAAACCTAAAATGAATCAAAAGGGAAATATCTCCCAGAATGGACAGACGATAGTATGTACCTGTTGTGCACGGCTTATGGCAGATTTGATTGTAAGTGTTCTATATCAACTTGTATCAGATAACCCTCACACGAGGCACCATTTGGTCTAAGTAAACTTTACTGGGCCTATGGCTAATCAAATTAAGACTATCAAAATATAATTATTAAAATCAATATTTATATTGATCAATACAATTTGACCTTAGTCATCATTCTACCTCGGGGCACCACAGCTTATTAAGTGGGAAATTATAGTTATTTGATTTGAATTTGAATTATCAGACTCATTCTTGAAGGATATAGGAGTTATTTGCATAGCAGAGGTGGGGTGGGATGTTTCAATCTAACCTACTATTCCATGCCTAAGCATGATAATGAGTGTGTGTGTGTGTGTGTGTGTGTAGGTGTGTGTGTGTGTAGGTGTGTGTGTGTGTGGTTTTGTCACGTCCTCGTGAGAGAACAGTCGAGAACAATGGAGTTCATGAAGTATTAATCTCCACTCTGCCAGGAAGGCCCAAATCAAGTTATGTGTGTGTCTTTAACGTTACTTTGATAACGGTTTAGGTTTAAGGAAGAGGAGTTATTTCTATGCTAGACCTTGTGTCTTTCTGAAGCATCACTAACATCACTACAATCCTGACCTTTTAAGAACACATTAACACATACTCTAAGGTGAAATAATCAGATTGATATACATGTCATTTGTCACAATTAAACCCTGGAATGTTTAAGCCATGTTGTCTAATCTTATCTGTGTATTGCCCAGTTTGTTACCAGTCCTTTGAAAGGAGATGAGTTGCATTGCTGTTACTGTTGTTAGCTGGTTATCGGACGCCCTTGCGGTCCTTGCTGTGCCGTTTCGGTGCAGGAGAAAGCCTTGTTGCTCCTTGAGTCTCTGGAGGAGTAGCGTCTCAGCGCTGACTCTCTGCTATGCTCCTGTCATGGTTACTGGCAGAATTTGTCTGGGGGTCAGAGGCCTTGGAGAGCAGAGCTCACTGCGGCGCGTCCCGTGTGGAGGCCTAAGCCTGAAGCTTGTTATCATTTGGCCTTGTTCTGAGATCATATATACTTATTCTGCATGTTTCCACTGAATTTCTGTTCCTGTTGTTTACTTTTAAGTTGAGCTCAGACTCAGACACTATATGTCCTTGAATGATGTAAGAACTGTAAGATTGCATAACCAGTCAGAACTGGCTTGTACAGCATGAACAAATGAAACTTCTCTTTCTTGTCAGTTAGATTAGATACATGTCTGGCATAACTGGCTTTGTTCTGAGACTATCATGTATTTTGACTCTGGGTCTTTTCACTGAACGCCAGTTCCTGTTGTAATCCTTTTTCTCTGAGCTTAGATGACGCACTGTATGTTGTTGAATGATATAAGAACTGTAAGATAGCATAACCAGTCAGAACTGGCTTGTACAACATGAACAGATGAAACTTTTCTATCATATCAGTTAGGTCTGTTGGATTAGATACACGCACAAACGAACACTCACACACATAATGATTAATACATTCCAAGATTACTGACCATGTCACTGGTAACTGGCCAATTACATGCGGTTGCGTGAAAGTCCAACATCTGTACAGAGCAGGCCTAGCCCAAAGAGGATAAAAGTGAGCCATTCCCGGACATCGGGGCACAAGCTGAAGGAGATCCTGCAAGAAATCTGTCACTCTGAGCCCAGCGCTGCCTCTGAGCCCAGCGCTGTTATACTTTACATGTGACCATAATAAATCCTGCTTCTGTGAACTGAAGATTTCTCCGATTTGTTCTTGGGCTTCCAACAAAAGAAGCGGGTGTACAATTAAAATAGTAAACTTCAATAAATACACAGTTAAAAGTTTATATATCTTAAAATACACACAATGGAAAAACAGGAATACATAGAACAGACAAAAAAACGAACATGCATAACCATTTTGGCAGTGGGGCGTGCCGGCTGTAAGTGGAGAGAGGGGAGTGAACAGACAGCTGACCAGACAGCTGACCAGAATCAGGTAATCAACTAAGTCAATATAAAGCATGTGATTAACCTGGTTCTGGTCTCTCTTGCAGTAGGCGGAAGTCTTGGTGGAGGATTGTCTGGTCGCCCCAACTCCTCAGAAACAGAGGAGTACTGATTGTGTTTTATTTTTATTTGAGGACTGTGTTGAGCTTCTTATTTTAAGTTGTAGCGCTCAGTGTGGGAGAATAAAAGACTGCAGTTATAGAGCCACAAACCGTCTCCTTTCCCTCCTTACGACCTCAGCATGAGCATGGACTCACAACCACATATATCAGTTAATTCTCAATGGCTCAGGTTGTAGATTGGTCCATTTCAGAAAGAAGGTTTAAAAAACTCTGAGCCTAACCCTGAACTCTGAGTTGATTTGATAGAAAACTCAGATTTTTATTACCTGAGTAATTTAAGTGGGTGAACCACAACTCTAAAGCCAACATCCATGGATATACTACGATTCACCATGGCAACGCCCATCTCCCCACCTTGAACAGACATATGGAGAGTAGGAACACACTATTAATAAAATAAATGAACGCCCACTGAAAAAAAACACCATAAAGAATCTGCTCTGATGTAAGAGGTTATGTGTTTGATGTGAGGAAGGATTATGTAGATATTGAATAGACTGTAAAGAAAAACAGCCATTAGAGTGCGAATGCCCAGTGTTGTCATGTTAAGGTAGAACAGCTTTATTTGTTTTCCAAAGGGCTGTGTATGAAAACCAGACCTTTTTTAGTGAACACACTGTTACGTGCAACCCTTGAAGATATTAACAGCAACAGACAAAACATTTTATTAGTTTAAAATCCTGTTTATATTTTTCTTTTGAATGTTCACTAATTTAATCTCAATCGTTCGTCTCCATGCAGCTGATTTAAGATACAGCATAATCATCATCAATTTCATATGAAATTAAATATTTAATAGTATTTTAAAATCAACTGTATTTTGAATTGGACGCCAGTGAACCAAATAGGAATTGTGTTTATATGGGATTTCAGTTCTTGGACATACCGACTTTCAAAGCACCTTGGTGCCCGGGATCAAACCACAAACTTTTGGTAAGTGGACAACCTGCTCTTCCTCCTATGCTGCCCATAGCCGCATTTTCTTTTTTGTATTGTTACTGTCTATTTGGCTAGTTCCTGGCAACTTTGGAAAAAATCATCATAATAAATCAAAAGCCCTTCAGTGTAACAACATTTTAAAAATATAAAGAAAAGACAACAATCAGAATTTTTTCAATGCATGTGCAATATCTTATCTCAACCCGACCTCAATTGGTCTTCACCATTCATACAGTTCTCTCTTCGGAGTATTGCCTTCAGGTTGCCGTGGTAACATTGGGCATTGCGATGTTGTTGCTATCGTGTCCGAGTCATAAGCTAAAGTGAGTGTCCCTGAAACTTGTGAAAGATATATATCCGGGAGCAGAACAGGCAAACAAGGTCACAGCCACATACACACATATGCATAGCTTTATAAAGAATGAATATCCACCTCCACAGTTTGATGTCTCCCTCTGACACACACCAACCCACACAGGCACACACGTACACACCTACCTTTGCAATATCAACTTCAATCTTACAGTAAAATTTCCGTTTTGAGAAAGGTCTTGGGGTTACTGAACATTCTCATTCAAGGTACACTTATTCTCTTTTTGATTCTTTTATCACAGTATATTGACTGATGACATATTACAAGTCATTTTCACACACTTTAATTTGAGTTCAGGCACAAGAGGGCGGAAGTGCATGTATTGTCCTGATTGACTCTGCCACACACAGAATTTCACTACAATGTTTTCCATTAGGGTGTGGGTCAAAACACCTTTTTTTTGTATAGGAGATATATTTTTGATTTTATATTCTTTAAAACATATTATATTGCATCTTTTACCAGTATCTATGTACACACATGTATTCATACATGTTTTTGCTACTCTTACTTTAATTTGACTTCTGTTGTCTTTTTTTATATTAATACTTATATACACAAATACAAAATAGCTTGTCCTGGGCTGAGAACATCCTAGAAGGTTCCCTCTTAATGTTTCAGTATGGAAGACAGGATTGAACAGAAAGTAATGCCAGCCATGCACATGGCTGTGTTTGTAGAGAGTTTACTCTGATATGGTAGTCTGTAAACTTTAAAAGGACTTCAATGATTGTATGGGTATTGAACATACTATCATTGATAGAATGACAAATACCTCCAGTTTAAAGAACATTTAAGCTTGACAATAAAAATCAAAGACTACCATTAGTCTTTCAGTGTCATGGAAATCGGAAATGAAGACTATTGATAAATAGTCTGGACAGTCACACAGTGTCTGAAGGCAGAGATAAGGACAGTCTGAGAGTGTGTGCTTTCATAGAGAAAACATGTGGAACATAAGTCAGAAAATCAGTTAATAAACCATAAATCTGGAAATAAGGAAACAATTATGGAGATGGGGAAACTCTGGGATTTGATTTAAGTCACAGATAAATTGCAAAGGGTCACAAAATCACAAGGCACTAGTAAAACATTTTCTAATGTTCAATCCATTAAATCTCCTCGCTATTTATTATTCGTGGTAATATTAGCTGCATCAACCAAAAGTAAAACAATATAAAATTTTACTTTAAATTATTAAACCCTACATGCAAATAATGTGTACAACAACCCTATGAAAACATACACACCCACGAAAGCTCTACCCTTGGTTTCTAAAGGAATGCCATGGGAAGCTCTTTCTGAATGTCACTTAGTTGGGCACTATTTCAGGAGGAGGGAGCTCCCTCACCTCTCACTATATTGGTTTTTCTCATACCATTGATGCTGTAGGTTAGAGGCAGTGCATTTCATGGACCTCAGTTGCCCTGAGTAGTTAGTTTTAAGTCCACCTATGGAATCATGGATCCTTCCTTTAATTCCTCTATTTGTTCACAACTGTCATTGCAACATAAAAACAAGGCATGATTGGCAGTTCGCAAACTTAGTGCCACATAACCGATTTTATGGATACCTATATATTAATCTAAAAATGTTTATTAAAACATGATTAAAGTATGTGAAACAATTATATATGTATTTGTTTTAAAGTTAACATTATATAGATATAGATGTACCTATAAAACTCTTGTGGTTGTCAAGTTTTTTTCCATTTTAAGATTTTAAATAATGAGATAGAATGAGAAATGACAGTTCCTACCACTAGCAGAAAGAGTATAAGGTCAAATAAACAACCGACATGAATGTGTAGAACGTGCAACAAGTTTGTTATTTTAGGCATATCTTGCCGGTCCAGTCTGTTTATGTTTTTTTTGTGGTTTCCTAATTATATGAAAATCTGAGAACCTGCACAGACTCCTCGCTAAGGCTTTTACTTCTTTACAAATAGCAAAGCAGGACACCAAATTGAGACTTATTTTATCATATTTATAACCCTGTCTAACGGAGGGTACTTTTTTCAAAGTTCTCTTTTTATATCATTTTATTTAACATGTCTTTTTGGCTTAGAGAAAAAAAAGTAACTATGCAGTGAGGTATCCTCAGGTCATTGCATTTTATTCGGCAAGAATCTAACTAAGCCTGCGTAAATTCCGCAGTCACAAATAGAGCTTTACTGGCAGCTGAGCTATGACAATGGATGTTCTGCTCCCTAAAGTCAGCCAGTCTGGTATGCAGGATAATGAATGCTACAATAACATTGTACAATACAAAAGCAGGACTTGTTTTTATCTGACTATATTTTAGACCTGCTAGCAAAAGCAAAAGGCTATTATGATGAAAAACGGATTTTATGTTCAGTTCAAAACTTCAGACCTGGTTTAATTAAAGGAATGGGGTGGATATGGATATGGGTAGAATGGATAAAGGAATATTTAATTCAATTGTTATTTTACGGTATTTTTTTTGTTATCTGCCCCCTCCCCACGGAAAAGCCCCTCAGCTGATGAATATTTAAATAACCTGGTCAGATTTACACATATGCCTTCGGGTCTCAATTAAATAAGAAATGCACCACAGATAACTATGAACATGGATTATATACAGATGCATACAGTATGTATTTATTTGCTTGAAGATTACATTGCTCATGTTTTGTACGTTTTGCTTTCATTTCCTACATGTATTGATGTTATGTTGTTTAGTTCTATGCTCAGGAATGTTCAGCTTATTATTTGCAAGCTCATGAAGAAATGTTTATGTAGCTGTATAAGTTAGATTTTAGACTGAGGCAACAATGTAACCACACGGATACAAATGTTTATTCCACCCCCAGACCAGGCTATAAGCATTGACATTTAAATTATTCCCTGCTACCTGAAGCTAAGAACAACACACCGGTAATTGCTCTACCCCCAACCTTGATCTAGAGCCAAAGACATGTAAAAGCCTCTCCCCACACCACCTTTGTTTAGAACCAAAGAAATGCATATAACCTGTAATTCAAAGGACAGCTGAAATTGTGTAAACTGTAAACACATTATAATCTGGGCAGACCGCTGAACTGTGAGCCAGAGGCTGGATATAGACCTCTGCACAAACCAAGAGGTGCCATGTCATGAGCAGCTCCCACCTATAGATCAGACCAATAAGAAATGTATGTGCCACTATATAATGTGCTGTGAGGCAGCACACGGGGCTTTTCGGTTCTGAGTGCTGGCTCGGGGCTTTTCATTTCTGGGTCCCCGCTGGGGGCCCTGTGGCTGCCTGGCTCGCAGCAGTAGAGACATTGAAATTGTTAGAATATGCCTGATTCTTTTGTTGGAAGCCAAAGAACTAACTGACGAAATCTTCAGCTCACAACTGCATGGTATATTATGGTCACATGTAAAGTAAAGCAGCGCTGAGAACAGAGTGTTCCCCGATGTCCGGGAATGGTCTCCATTTATCTTCTTGGGCTAGGCCTGCCCCGTACAGAGGTTGGGCTTACACACGACCAAATGTAACTGGCCAGTTACCAGTGGCGTGGACAGGAATCTTGGAATGTATGTGTTTGTTGTCTTGGCTATAGAAATATCTTGACAAGACAGATAAGTTTCATTTGTCCTTGTAGTACAAGCCAGTTCTGACTGGTAATTCTATCTTACAGTCCTTCTATCCATTCAAGGATATACAGTGCGTCATATGAGCTAAGATTCATTGGAAAAATACAGAATAAGTATACATGACGTCTCAGAACAAAGCCAATTATAACATTCCCAACATTCTGTATTGTTTCACAACTGTCAGTGGCAGCCAACTCCACAGGGCCCCAATCTGCAAGCGGCCACCTTCTTTAAGATGTAGCAAAACCAGGTAGGGGATTTTTGATATCAATCAATAAAATCTCTAATGTTCAGATATTGTGCGCAAGCAAGTCTTGCAAGCATTGCATCTAATTATAGGTAATCTATAGGTGAGCGACTGTGTATGAGCTGTTCTTCTTTGCAAATCTTCATTGCAAATACATGTGGAAATAGTAAACAATTCCATGTGACAGTAAAAGCAAAACATTCATTATCAGGAGTGTCTACCATTGTACTGTGAACAGAAACTCTTTATAATAATTTATTATAATTGGCTTTGTTCTGAGACATCATGTATACTTATTCTGTATTTTTCCACTGAACCTCAGCTCATATGACGCACTGTATACCATTGAATAGTCAAAAAACTATAAGATAGAATAGATAGATGCTTGCATGTATTTTGTTGTTCTGTTGGTCAGTTGTATACTCAGGAGAGGCTTTTTAGCTTATTATTTACAAGCTCATAAAGAGATGTTTATGTAGCAGTATAAATTAGGTTTTAGACTGAGACAATAATGTAACCACACAGATACCCATGTTTATTCCACAACTCAGACCAGACGTCTTGGACATGTAAATTCACACTGCCACATTAGAATCAGAACAATACACAGGTAATTGCTCTACAACCAACTGTAGGGTAGAGCCAGGAAATGCAAAAGTCTTCCCCACGCCACCTCAGTTTAGAACAAAAGAAATGCATGTATATGTGTAGGAATGTATTCATGTATGTAGGTAGAAATGTATGAAAGTAGGTAGTTACTTGTTTATAACATCACTCATTACTTACTATTAAATTACTTTCCTTCATTACACAACTCATATACTGGTGGCGCATGCACGTAGATATAGCTTATGGACAAACAAACACTAAACACAACGGACATTAGGACTCAAAAAAGGACACTCGGGACGGACTAGCCATGTGCCAAGTGAGGGCTGGACAAACATGCCCAGCACCAACAAGGAGGTGCCACGTCATAAACGGAAGTACCTCCGACCTATAGTTTAGACCAATGGGAAATGTATCCGCGACTGTGTAATGCGCCGCAACGGAACATACGTGGTTCTTTGCTCCGAGGTGCATCGTTTGATTGTTTTTCCTGTGGGACCAAACGTAACCCGTCCTCATCGATCTGTCTTCGGCCGGTGGTACCAAATAACTCTAGCGCCATTCTGTTTCGATAAGTCATCAATGAAGTTGCAGCTAAATGTTTATGTAAGCCCGTTATGGCATCTCTGGTCGTATTATTAATTATTTGAATTTGAAAGTGGATTGTGAGGGTTCACGCTCATGGTAAGGTCAAAGGAAGGCAGGCCAAGGCTTCAAATCAAAATCAAAGAGATTTTAGTCGCCACAAACAGGCCAAAGCAACATGCACTGCTCCTCTCTATTTCAGGAGAAACGCTTACAAACGTCCTCCTTCAGGATCCAGCTTACTGCAAGAGACCAGAACCAGGTTAAACACATGCTTTATATTTGAGTAATTGATTATTACTGAAGGGGAAAACAAACAACATAACAGACAGACCATGACATCGTCCACTCTACGAATCTACTCATTCCCTTCTTCTCTTCTTCCTTCTGTAACTTCTTATGCCATCTATTAACTGTCTCAATCAATACCCATAAAAGAGGGTGTAACTTTAATAGGGGAGTGAGTGCCAAGGAGTGGCAGGGTTAGTTAAGGCCTGAAGGCCATAGGCCTTGGAGAAGAGGTGGGTTTTGAGAGAGCATTTGAAAATGTCCAGGGAAGTAGAGTTTCAGATTTCTGCCGGGAGAGAGTTCCACAGGGTGGGGGCAGCCACACTGTAGGCTCTGCCCCCAAAGGTCTGCACTCTGGTGTGGGGGACGGTGAGCAGGCCAGTGTCTGAAGACCGCAGGTTTCAAGAGGGAGTGTAGAGGTGGACGACGTCGGAGAGGTAGTCCCGTGCCAGAGAGTGCAGGGATTTGTATGTCAGGAGGAGTTTGTAGGACTTGACCGGGAGCCAGTGGAGTTGGAGAAGGGTGGGGGAGATGTGCTGATGTAGTTGGGCAGAAACTGTTCTTTCCAGGATTTTGCTGACAAATGGTAGGTTGGAAATCGGGCGGTAGTAGGTGAGATTATTCAGGTCCAGATCTGGCTTTTTAAGGAACGGGGAGATTGCAGCCAGTTGTAGGAGTCAACTTTAGCTTGCCAGAAATGTAGATCAGGGGATCAGGGGCCAGTTGGGCCGTTATCACATTATTTAGGACTTGTGCACTCACTGACTTTGTGTTCCTGAACCTAATGGTGCGTTGTGGACGCTGCCGGGACAGGTGATCAGGAACAGAGAAGTAGATGGCGAGGTAATCAGACACAGCTAGGTCCAGGCACTACAGGTTGAGGGGAGAAGTGCCAGTGGAGCAGGTCCAGTGTGTGACCTTTGGCATGGGTGGGTACAAAGGTTGGGCTTACACGCAACCAGATGTAATTGGCCAGTTACCAGTGGCGTGGACAGGAATCTTGGAATGTATGTGTGTGTTGTCTTGGCTATAGACATATCTTGATAAGATAGAGAAGTTTTATCTGTCCTTATAGTTAGAATTAGAATTGTACGTCATCCCACACATGCACATGCAAACACACAAGTCGGGGGAAATTTGTCTTCTGCATTTAACCCATCTGGGGCACATGCAAGGTTCGTCCATCCTTCCAGTGGGAGACCGTCTAGACTGGGCCTCAAACTAACAACCCTCTGGTCCAATGCCTGACTCCCTCACCACAAGGCCACCTCTCCTTAGTAGTACAAGCCAGTTCTGACTGGTTATTCTATCTTACAGTTTTCAGACCATTCAAGGATATACAGTGCGTCATATGAGCTGAGGTTCAGTGGAAAAATACAGAATAAGTATACATGATGTCTCAGAACAAAGCCAATTATAACAAAATGATGAGTCTCTCTCTTGCAAATGTTTTTGTAAGATGTAATACAACTGCAGAGTGGTTTTGCTCAAGAGGAAACAACCCATGAACTGTATGGGTGCAATACTTATAGTCTAAGACAGGTAACATGAACTATCAATCAAGCTGTTTGCAGGTCGAACAGAGTTCAGTAGTATGAGCAGTCATAGAGCATCTCTTATGCAGGTGCAGACGGTTGACCTTAAAACGAGACATGGAACCAATTTTGAGGATAACATATTTAGCAGAAGACTTTTAGACACTAGCACTAAAATAACCATTGCATGTATGACACTTATAAATCAATTAGAAAAGCGTTAATGAAATGCATGCACATTGTGCATTCTATATGAATGGAAAACAAAGTGTTTTGGGGTACTTGTTTTACATTGGGGCAGCACACTGTAAAATAAACAAAACTTCAAAATGTCCAGCAGAAAGGTTTTCATATAGTTCAAATAAGGGTACAATAAAATATTTAAAAGAATTAAATGTAAAAAACGTTACTTTTTTAAAGTAATATAACCATTAAATACTGCATAAATATAATTTTATTAAAAGCTAAAACAAAGGAAGTGTTTTTAATTGATAGTAACTTTACAGTTTCGGGCCATTTATAATCCAATAAATATGCACTTGATAATTGTTCATTAGTTAATCTGCCATCAATTTATTACAATGTATTATTTATCCACATGATCTCAGTGTCAGAACAATGGATTCTACTGGCTAAGCAAAAATTATATAGTATAAAATAATTTTGTATAAATGATATCACTGGTATTAGATTTTATTTAAATGATCAATCAATATATTAACAAATTAGAAGCTGTAGAGGGAGCTGACTTCCGACCAGTTGGTTGCTCACGGTCGCAAACTCACTACTCGCGAGCGTAATCTAACTATGCGCTCACTCAAGGGAGAGTCAGCATCGCAACGGAGCAGTGTTTGCATATTTGTATTCACTGTCCACTTTATGAACGTAAGGCAGTAAGTAAAACATCATTATGTCTGTACAACAGTAGATTGCTGCTAAATCAGCTAAAATATCAAAGAATAACTAATAAAACTAGGGAAAAACACAGAAGATATATATGTAAGATATGTTTTTAAATGTGTCTTTTTCCACAAAAGTGAGGTGAAACATTGGGCCTCTGTGTTCTCACAAAAAAAATAACCTAAGCTAGAGTATTTGCAAGCACGAGTAGTGAATTTGCGACCGTGAGCTGTGTATTTTGCGCTTGCAAATTATGACCCGAATCTGATTCTATACTCCCTTGTGCCACTGAGCCAGGCTCTTTCCCCGCCACCACAGTATCTGCTCCCAGGCGCCTGTATGGTGGCTTCCTTCTACACCGTGGCTGTGTATGTGTGTTGTGAGCCACAGATAGGTAAAAAGCAGAGGTCACATTTCCCCATTGTGTGTTTGTGTATATCTGCATATGCATGTGGACCAATAAAGGGTTCACCTGATAATTTTGTTGAATCACCTTCAGTTATATTTCAATTTTACATAAACACACACCAAGCAATACACTTTTCTTCTACATTCACAAAAAAGCTCAAAAACAATGCATGCTTTGAAAAGTTTTATTTTGACAAATTAAATTATGGGCTACACTCAAAATAAACACAGAATGTGACTTAATATAATTAAACATTTAGCAAACATAATGACACGTTGGCTAATGTGGAATAATAAAAAAAAACATTTACCATGTTTCCACGTATTTGTCTGTTGGCTCTGCGTTGCGTACACGTGCATCACGGCCTGTCCCGTGTGAGTCCCTGCCTCACGGAGGGGCTCAGCGGGCTGAGCAGGTACAGAGCAGCCGGCACCGTCTCCCTCTGCTCGACTGGTTCCCTGTTTCAAAATAAAAACAAACGTCGCGTGCTCGCTGTCTTCAACACAAATCTGTTGTTGAATCTAGGCGAGCGCTTTACTTGATCTACCAATCAGCGCGTTGCGGAGCTGTAGTTCAGCCACGCCCACTGTTCCCTGCCTGTCCTCGAGAGCTGGACATTTTGTTTATGAAGTCGAAGTAGTTCTTCCGGCCGGACAGGCTACACAGACAGCAGGAACAAGCCCCAACCGTAAACAGGCCGAGTGAGTCCTCTCCGAACAACAAGCAACGTTATTAGTCTAGAATTAAAGTAATGAAAGAGAAACACGTCCTCCCTTCATGCTTACTTTCCACTAAAAAGAAGTTATGGATTTTTGCGACGGAAGGAAGAGGAGAAAGGTAAGCGGGGCTGTGCGGGGCTGCAAGCATAGTGTGGCTGGGAAGATGACACGGGAAGCTTGCAAAGTCCGCCGCTCCCTCGCGGTGGTTAACAACAATCACACTGAGCCCATGGAGGAAGGGGAGGAGGAGGACACCGATTGCTTCCCCATCAGTTTTCTGACGATTGAGCGTCTGGAGCCCGGTACGGCGTTGCCTCCCCGGTACAGCCTGCTGCGGGAGGTCGGCCGGGGAAGCTACGGGGTGGTGTTTGAAGCTATAGCCCGCAAAACAGGGGCCACGGTGGCAGTGAAGCGGCTCCAGTGCGACGCCCCGGAAAACGTAGAGCTAGCTCTGGCCGAATTCTGGGCCCTGACGAGCCTCGAAAACCGACACCAGAACGTGGTCCAACTGGAGGAGTGTGTCCTCCAGAGGAACGGGCTGGCCCAGAAGATGAGCCACGGCAACAAGAGGTCCAAACAGTACCTGCGCCTGGTGGAGACGTCACTCAAAGGTACACACAGGCGACTGTCGTGTTTCTTTCATCACGTGCCGGCAGCACATGCCTACCTATAGTAACCCAGGACATGCTAAAATATTAACTACAAAAACAAATAGGGCCCCCCAGTTTCTGGGCACGTCTATACAATCAGGCTTAGTAAATACTTTATGAAGTGATAGTGATTTTAAACCCTTAAGCCTAAATTCAAACTGGAGGAGCCCGTGTATTAAAGGGTCTCCATCTCTTGTTTTAATAAAAGCCTAAATAAAATACTAGGCCTGGCTTATTAAGTTAATTAATTAATTATTATGTATTACATTTATTTATGAGTTTATTCATTATAAATATTAGTGCAATATATTTCCTTTAGAATGCACAGAGTACACTGTGTCCTTGGTAAATAAAAGAACACTGTGTACTACTTGGTGTTACATGTTAACCCATTGCTTGTTGACTGAATTTCAGACTCTAAACAATGATTTTACACTTCAATATGGGATATCAGAATTACATTAGGGGTAGGGTTTATTATTTATGGAGTTTGACCCACTTATCACCTACATTGTTGATTGATCAGTGGGCATAAGAGAAATAGAGATTCATAGTTAAATATATCTTATTTAAATACAAATTTAGCATTGTAATATCGATGCTAACGTGTTTTTTTTTAAAGAGTGTTTCCCTGATTCTTATAATAGCATGGCTGTTGTGTAAGTAAGTGTCACCATTCAGGCCCACGAAATAAAATATTCATCTTGAGATGACGTATTTTCATCAAATGCTAATGTTTGCAGGATTTGGGTAAATAGCTTGGGAATATTTGTCCACTTCTGTTATTTTCTTGGTCCTATATTTTAAAATGTATAGCCAATTAGTCAGCATTTTTGGTGAAGCAGCCCACAGAAATCATCAGTGGGTCAGTCATGTGGGGGAGTAATGTTGGTTGACATTTTAGTTGTCCATTCCTGGAGTACAAACTGTTTCATATATAGGAAATACATTTATCCTTGTACCAATTGATGACTTTTTTTTACTGGAATTCTCATTAAGACTTATAAAGAGCATTTACAAGATGCACAATCTCATAGCTCAAACAGAAAAGGCGATAAACATTAACATGTTGAAAAGGTTGTGAAATTAATGCTGCAGTCACGTGTGATTTTACTTGGTTATGATCTATTGTTGTAGTGATTAAGTATAGAAGGAGTGTTTTGATGGTATGAATGAATAAGTTTGAATGCTTCTATCTCGCTAATCAGTTTGAATCTATCCAAACCTCCCACTTCAGGAGAACGCATCCTGGGTTACCCAGAGGAGCCATGCTACCTCTGGTTCATCATGGAGTTTTGCGAGGGTGGAGACCTCAACCAGTACATCTTGTCCCGTCGACCCGACCCACAGACTAACAGGAGCTTTATGCGGCAGTTGACGAGTGCAGTTGCTTTCTTGCACAAGAACAACATCGTCCATCGTGATCTGAAGCCAGACAACATTCTCATCTCTCAGAAATCAGGTTCACCTGTTCTCAAAGTAGCTGACTTTGGCCTCAGTAAAGTTTGTGCTGGCCTAAACTCCAAGAACAGTGAAGAACACCCTGCAGCTCGAGCAGGTGGCAAAGGCAGCAACCAAAACAATATCATCAACATAAATAAGTTTTGGTTATCTTCAGCTTGTGGCTCGGACTTCTACATGGCCCCAGAGGTGTGGGAGGGCCACTACACGGCCAAGGCTGATATCTTTGCCCTGGGTATCATCATCTGGGCAATGATTGAGCGGATCACTTTCATCGACGCTGAATCTAAACGTGAACTGCTGGGCACCTATATACGTCAGGGTACAGAGATTGTTCCTGTAGGGGAGGCTCTGTTGGAGAACCCCAAGATGGTTCTCCACATCCCTCAGAAGGCCAGGAGCGCCATGTCTGAGGGCGTGAAGAAACTCCTCCAGGACATGCTTGCAGTCAACCCCCAGGACAGACCAGATGCTCTCCAGCTGGAGGTGCGAATGGACCAAGTCACATGTGCTACATGACAGCTACCACCTTTCCAGAACAACTAATTTTTTATCCCAACCAGTCAACAAAGGGACCTCTTTCCTTCCCAGGTAGGCTCAACATACATCATAATTCAGTATTACTATCTTCCTTCAATAGAAGAAGCCACTGGTCTTTAACCAAACAAAGCCATACGACAGGTAATTTCAAAGATTTAACCAGTGCTGATTTGAAAGAAGGTGAAATTAGCTGCTCCAGTCTTTAGTGGGAATAAAAACCTGCAAGAACCTCTGTGATACATGACACAAAGGAAACACTGTCTTGTCGTAACTTGGGGCTTGACACAAAACCTGTATACAGTTGGCACCATTAGTCCAGCTGACACATCAGGTTGAGACATCATTTTGTACTAGTTACTTGCATTTTGAAGTCACAGATTGTTTGGATAAACTTGTTTTTAGTGTGTGTTTTAGAAATATCCTTTCACTGCACTGCCTTACAATTAAAAGAGAAACTTTTTTTAAAAATATTTTTAGTTCTCATCTTAATTTGAGAGAGAATCTTTATTTGACTGCATCTTTGTCGGGCAATACAGTGACCTATTGAGCTATATGGAAGACATCAGGCGACATTGTTGGCCTACATGTTGGCTTGTCCGTGGCCGTGTCCCTGTTGCAATATCAGGATTGTTGAAAGTAAAAGTATGAACTATAGATGACACCAGGGTGTGAAATACCTTTTTTGATTGCCTGCAATATTGCATCGTGGCAGGCCAGATGAAACTGCAAAGCGGGCCTCAGATGGCCCGAAGGCCGTAGTTTTGAAACCCCCTGCGCTCAGTGACTTACATCGCACGCTGTAAGCCAGGGAGGGATCAGCGGTTGCTCTGGGAAAGCGCAATTCATGCACTGTAGACGCAGACATAGACTGAGTGCAGCTGGGACTGCTGCGAGAGGCTGTGAGACTGACCGCCTGTGAGTGCTTCGGGACGGTGGAGGGGCTCACGGCAGCACCCACTTCTCGTTCAGGACAGTCACTGCACAACGATACATGCTTTTCCGTCAGAGTTGCCAAAACACCAAAAAGTCTGCAATAAAAGCAGAAGTCAATAGACTTGCTTCTTTTGATAAAGAAACGTCGCCGAGTTGGCAATACTGCACCGTTCAATGTCTCCCACCCTGTCGCGATCGGTCCTCCCCGGTAATTCGGTGACGTTATGATTCTGATTGACCAACATACTAGAGACGTACAACCAAAGATGTTATAATAAGAACATTGTGAGGTGACGGTTTTCAGAAACCTTGGTCTCCGGTTTCTCCGATGGCCACTTATCCACGTACAATCGTCAATCAGGATACCTAGGATTTTTTAAACTTGCGTTCAAAATAACATTTTTATTCAAAAATATTTTTACCTGCAATCTCAGAATTTGTCATAAACAGGTGGGTATTTCGCACCCTAAACAACATGACTGATGTTAATATAGTGCACACTGTTCAGAAATAAATAAAACCAGTTTCAAGTGTAGTTATTGCTGAAGGTAGATAGCAAGAGATTTTTAGATAGGTAGACCCTGGGCCCCAGGGCCAAAAGCCTCGCTTGGATTTCACATGCAGGGTGTTTGTGTTAGATGGAGGTAGACAGCCATTGGTTCTTGCACTTATGGTAATACTTTTTTGTTATTAACCAGTGTACGTGCCCTATCTACAGTACACACTATCTAATTCATATTCACAGCTGATTGTGGATAACATTTGTTGCGAACATTGAATTCTGGCTTTTGTTTTCATCAACTTTTGATGGTTAACTGCCTGAAAAACTGTATTTTGGCATATTTATTCTTTATTCTTTCACTGGCAGTGAACACACACACGCTGATGATTTATTTTGCATATGAGAATATAAGTGCATCACTTCCTGTTGCCTCTTACTCAGTAATTTACATTTTTCTTTGCTGGAACTGTACATTTGCACATTCACAGAGTTGCATGAACCTTCTTTATACCTACCACTGTAGATTGTGAAAGATTAGCGCTCTCCATTGTTGCTGTTTCTTATTTTAGCATGAACACCTGGGTGATGGCTTTATATTTATACCCATGTATTTATTTGAGCTGAAATCACACTTTCAGCCTACATCACAGTCCAAATGATAAAAAGGTTTCATTATTTTATTTATCTTTAAAAATTGGATAAATGGTGCAGATGCAAATCACATAACAAAGATGAGTCAGTTGAGAGCGTGTATATTTTTAGCTGTCCTTCATCAATGGGAATAAAATTTAAGTATTCAGCATATATTATTTTCTAACGTCTCAATTATTTCCTCATTTTTAGAGATGTATACATTCTGCCTCTACTAAGTCATGATGTAACTTTCACCCTACATTTATTAATGATGCGCATTTTGTTAAATGATAAAACAACATACGCTTACATATATTTTGTGGAGTATTTCAGTCAGGTCACACTTTAATAACATTTACTGAATTTACTACATTCTAAAAACTATTTAACATATCAAAAACAATCCCCTTATCCCCCAATACAAACAAGCACATGTTACAGGAAGTAGCTTTTTTCGGCATTGTTAAAGTGTCACTGGAAGATGTTAATTGTTTCTATTTGCTATTTAGGGCAGAAAGTCCTTGTAGCAAATCAACTAGCAGCTGAGCAGATGCTCAGTGACCCAAACAATCTGCCTGTTTGATTGAACTTGCACCCTTCTTTTACAAGGATTAGTTCCAGAGTCTGTTTGACAATTAGCTGTCCAATCCTGCAGTCATTCTTTGTTAACCCCTCATTGTTAGCTCCTTCCCAAGTATCCCGCCCCCTCTATGACGTTTGGTGATGCACTCTGATGACGCCGTTGCGTGCTTATCCACTGCTGCATATTGGCCTTGTTCTCTTGTGGCATGATGGGATATAATGTTATGCAACAGGCCCACAGCCACATACTGGTTCAGTGAAAAAAGCTGTCATCTCCTGGAGGGCGGGATTAGTTGTTGTAAACAGAGAGAAAGAATGGAGAGTATGTTGATGCTGCAATGCTGCATGTGTATTCATGTCAGGAGCTAGTTAACTGAGGGGAGAGCTGAGATCGCGGTGATGTTACTCAGATTCATGAGATTAAACGCCTAACACAGCAACACAAACCATTTTCTGATGGCACATGCAGTATACAGTATGGTGCAGGTATTGTTGATGGATATGTTTCCCTTTGATTTTTTTTATTGATTATTTATTACTGCGATAGGCTGGCACTTGTCAAGGATATACCCTGCCTCTCATCTAATGTAAGATGGGTTTGGCCGTGATCATTGTGAGCATTTCTGAGGGAAAGAGAAGCCAGCGACCATTCCTTTACACTAGACAAGATTGAACAAGTTAATGATTATTTTAATCAACACATGGCTGCAATGTTCAAAATTAAGTAATCAATATACAGTACGTGTTTTCAATTGTCTCATTCATACATTCTTGTCTCAATTGTATATTTGTCAACAGGATTACGTAATAGCTCTGAGCTGAATTGCACCAAAAAGCCCATCATATTTTCTCACGAAATCTCCTTGGTATAAGCAATTACATATATTTATTGTGCAGAGATGTAAGAAATGCAAAATTTGGTACAGATCAAAGTTTCTTGTTCTGTTTTATTCTGCTTCTGGAAAAGCCAGGTTCGAAGCACTTTGTTTGGGTTCGCCATGTGTCTATCCCTTCCATACTCTAGACAGAGGGGCCAAGAGCAGCCCGCGGTCAGATTATATACGGCCCCCAGCTTCGGCCTTAAAATGTATTATTAATGGCCGCTACCACTTTTAAATACATTCTGAAACTTTAAGATGCAATTCCAACTTTCACTGGATGGTGGCTTCACCCCTCTGTCTGAATATTTGGTTGTGAACCCTTCTTCATATTAATCTCCCCCTTTCAACAAAAGAGAGTAGTGCATTGCACCCCCCAAGAGTTGCCAACTTGGCAACTTTCTCACTAAACCTGGCAACCTTTTTTTTTTTTTTTAAGCAACCAGCGACAAATCTAGCGACATTTTCTGGTTTTATTGGAGGCTTTTTGGTGTTTTTGGCTCCCTTTTATTACCTTGAGTAAGCAGGTGAGGTGGTTCAGGCATCTGATCAAAGTGCCTCCTGGGCATCTTCCAAAGGAGGTTTTCAAGGCACACTCAACTGGGAAGCATTGCTAGGCAAATTATTGTATGGAATACCCTGCGCTGTCTGCAGCCACTGTGACACAACCTTGGATGGTTGTATGGATGGATGGAATTTAGAATTTCTCACACAAGTTATTGAGTCTGAAGGGAGTGCATGCAGTATGCTGAAGAGAAATGGCAAACAAACAGTTCACAGTGACCTTCAAAACAGGTTTTTGGCCATATATATCCAAAATGTCAACTTCATAGTGACATCTTTATGTTCTGCTTACTTGCATGTAAGCATACTTCGGTGTTCAGTGTCTTACAAAATGTACTAGATCTGCTACTGATGTAGCATGTTTGTTGATCATTTGTTAGTCCCCACTACGTCATTTTAATGCGTCTCACTTTCGCAGGTGTCAAGTGCTTGTGATGCATTTTAAATACACTGTTTTTTACACTGTCATGCAGTTACACACACGCACACACAGCTCTGCTGTTTTTGTCAACATCATGATCGCCTGTCCATCTATCTCACCCATCCTTGCCCCCTCCCTCCTGGCTGGACAATGAGAGTGCAGCTACTGGTTTAGGGCTTAAGGAGGCTTGCGTCAGGAACATTTTGTCCTCGCAATGCCTGCCAGCCTTGTGCCGCCTCTAAACCAGGCCAGAGCACTGTAAGTCCTGCCCCTCCCCAGATGTACAGTCTTTATTTTAGTAATGTTTGTTTATACATTTACAGTCTGATCAGGCCTTTCTCAAGTTGAGGCATATTCAGGGTGTTTTCCTTGTTCTGCACCCATGAATGCTTCCATGAACAGTAAAGCGTATGCTCTTTACATATGTCTTTCCTCTTATCTCAATAGTCCAACGCAGGGTACATTTTAGACAATGACAGTAGGGTTTGAGAGAAAAAGCTGATCTTGCATGTTTGAAGGAAATGAAGTTGTTTCTACACCACTTTTAAGGTGTTCAGTGGGGGTTATTATAGAACAGCTGAGAGATGCCAGAAAAAGTAAACCTTTATGACGTTTTGGGTGTGATGAGCAAAATGGTGCTCTTATACAACATGGTTTAAAAATGTACTTTCAGGGGAGGCAAGGCTTGTAAATATTTCTTCAGGGCCCTCAGGGTGTAAAGCCACAACTGCAAACACACAAGTCCCTACACAAATGAATCTGCTGTAGCACCTCTTCAGGCTGAAAAAAAACGTGAAAATATATAGTAAATTATTGTAACCTGGCCCTCTTCTTTTTATTTATTTTTTATTCATCCATAAAACAAAATCAATTTATGATGGACCTTACTGCATTCTGTAAAGTCCTGAAACCCTTTGGTCCCACATTGTTCTGGAATAACATTGACCCCCATTTTTTCCAGTCCACTGTCCCTATTCATGCTTGCTGTGTTGGATCTAATGGGTTTAGGCTCTTTACACTGCAGTAATCTTCTCATAGTCTGCATACTGTCTATCACAGCTTCACAAGTCACTGCAGGTTCTGGTCATGGTAATATTTTTGCTTCTTCCTTTTTCTCTTTGACACACATATATATAGTTACAGTTGATTGTTCATTGAATCTTCACAACTAACATCCAAATCATCATTTGAATGGTTCAAAGATGACAGGGTTTTGACTTCTAAATAATAGATGAAAAGAGGTGTGGTCAGCATCTGTTCCAGAGAGCAGACTCGGATTTGCTCTGCACTGCTGCAGTTATGATATTACTATTTTTCAGTTTTTAGTACATTTTTAAGCTATTCTTTTTGAACCCCCATAGAAGCCCCCACAATAATCTAGTGACACTAACATTTAATAAAATAATGAATAATAAGGATCTAGTGTCTCTTCTTTCCTAATCATGTAGCATCCCGGGAAACTTTTAATACTCATTTTTCATTTTACTCTGGATATCCCAACCCTTCTTTTTGCATTTTTGGCTATTCTGCTCTGTTCTGAACAGAGTTGTGGTGACATTAATTAAACATTATTTTTAAACTAGTAGTTCTGCAACAAAACTTGTACTTAGGAAGCCTAAATATCCCCTTTCTGAATGTAAACCCAACCCTTGAAATGTTACTTTTTTGCATTTACCCACTGATAATCAAAGTTGACCTCTATATTGCCCTTGGATTTTGTAGAAAAGCTTTTTCCGTTTGTATCGAGGCCCAAACCTAAAATTAATGAATGCCAGCAATGAGATGAGGAATGTGTTGCTTTGAATCCTGCAAAACTATAAAACCACCCTAAGCTTGTAAAAAAACGAGTGTTCCCTCTCATAATCACATAGCTGCTACAGTGTCCCAGGCTCACAAGAAACCAGCCCCCACCACTTCCCCAAAAATACTGGTCTTTGCTGGTTTTTAACAAGCTTGTTTTACAGCACAAATGGCAGATAGGGTGGCTGAAGATGCAGCGGCCTGTGCTTGTTTAGTATTTGCTGGACTTTTTCCCTGTTATTTTGGTTTTCTATGTGAAATTATTCATTCATTAAGACACAAACCTGTTTTACATACTGTATCTATACAGTGCTCAGTTGCATGATGAGTAATGTGTTTCTCCACTGTTGTGTAGGTGAAATAGTAGTTGCACTGTCCGCTGCAGGGAGCTCGGAGGTGAGGGTTGTTTACGAAACAGCAGTACTAAAACTGACAGGAGTTTGGTTTCAACAGGTTGGGAGTTTTATCCATGGTAATAAAAAAATCATTCACACTTGTCCCTCTTTAGGATGTTGAATATCGGTCTTTGAGTGAGGCGATTCAGAATGGCTACTAATATTTAAACATTCCCATATCTTTAAGTGGCAGGCTTTCAGAACTAGTAATACTGAAGCACACTGGGCCCATTATCTATAGAACTTGTATTAACAGCTGCCCATACTCTGTGAGCGTGTCAACACTATGTAGTTTCACATCCGAATGCTCCTATAGCATAATTCTCAACCACAAACTTCAATAATGATTTAATAAGAGTTTTCTCCTGCTTTATACTTGCTATCACTTTGATTGAAGATTTCAACAGAGCTCTTTCTATAGCGCAGATAAAGCATGCTGACGTCAAAGTGTATATAGTTGTGTAATCTGAGGTTGTGTGTATACTGTGCCACAAATATGAGTGGCATGTCGGAAAATGTGTGCATTGGGTCAGATAGTCCTCTCAGAGGTTTTGAAAGTTGCTCAGATAGGACTTTCAGAGCTGCTTCTGTAAAACTTGCAGAATGCTGAGCCATGCTGCTGAGTTCAGGCAGGCGACTCGGAGTAACAAACAATACTGAGAGTAGAACATGAAAAATAATCCATGTCAGAACTGAGTGGAATTATTTTGTTTCTCCAAAGCTAAGAGATGAATAATTAAGGTCCATAACCTACCAGCAACCTTTGTCAAACCCTGAGAGTGTCTGACTCTTAACAGGGCACCTAATGGCCTGACAGCCCAATTGCCCATGTGGCCTTCACTTGTGTATTTGCAGACCTGTTTTTAAATATGCAAGATATGTTTTATTCATGTACACATTTGATGAATTCATTGTTTTATACGGCTGCAGCAGGGTAAAGAGTCCAATAAAAACTTACAATCTGTGGGGACAAGTCATTTATTCTTGAATTTCAGTCATCTCTCTTTCAGCATGTCAGACATGCGTGCCTCCTGCTAAGCTGACCCATATGTGTCCATGTGCTGTTGGCTTACGCAACCAAACATAGAGAGGAACAAACTGTGTAAGCCTGGGCTGTGGCATGTCAGGCTCGGTGCTATGTTGGGCGCGGCTTAAGGCAAATGTAATTGAACGTGCTCTGTAACAACTTGTATCATTTAACCCTTACACTAGACACCATTTTGTCTTGGTGAACTATACTGGGCCTGTGGCTAAACAAATTTAGACTATCAAAAATCATTAAAATAACCCTAATTAAAATAAATATTTATATTAATTAATAGAATTTGACTTTAGTCAGCATTCAACCTCGGAGGCACCACCGCTTATAAAGCGGAAAATTATAGTTATTTGATTAATTATCAGTCTTATTCTTGAAGGATTATAGAGAGCTTAGGTGGGGAATACCCATTCTTGTGTGGTATTAATCAGAAATCAGACTGCATAAACAAAACATTTATTAACAAAACAGAAATAAAACATAATTATTCTAATCTAATGTTTAATGAGAGAGAGTGAGAAGGTGTGTGCGTGCATGCGTGGCTTTGTCACGTCCTTGTGTGCGAACGGGTGAGAACAATGGAGTTGTTTTCAGCAGCTATTAATCTCCAGTCCACCTGGAAGGCCAAATCAAGTTATGTGTGTCTTATACTTTACTTTCATAATGGTTTAGGTTTAAGGACGAGGAGTTATTTCTATGCCAGACCTTGTGTCTTCCTGAAGCATCTTTAACATCACTACAATCCTGACATTTTAAGAACCCATTAACACATACTCTAAGGTAAAATAATAATATTGATACTCATTTCATTTGTCACAGTTAAACCCCTGAATGCAAAGCCTTGTTGCTCCTTGCGTCTCTGGAGGAGTAGCGTCTCAGTGCTGACTCGCTGCTGTGCTCCGGATGCTTGTTACTGGTAGATTTCGGTTGAAGCTGCAGGCGCTGGAACATGAGGACAGGAGCTTGCCTCGCTGTTGTCTGGACGTGGAGGCTCTGATCGGTGAGTCCGCAGCAGCGGAGTGTCCGTTGGTCAGAGGCCTTAGAGAGTGGAACTCGCTGCAGCGTGTCCTGTGTGGACGACCTGCTCAGGCGAGGGATCTTGGAGGGGAGGCCTTGCAGGCCTAAGCCTGAAGCTGGTCCTGAGAAGATGTTAAAATGAGAAGTTATCGAGAAGAGAGCGAGGGGGAAGAAGACTTGGCTTTTTATCATGTGAGTGATACAGACACTTCACTGGGGCTGGGGGATTCATTCAATGGAAGTTCTACAAGACGGTGGACTTTGTTGCATGTCTTCTATCACCAGATGTCCCACTTGTCTTTGATCTTTGCTATCACACCCTGTCTTCACAGTGGACTGAGCCTTGCTTCTGGAAGTCAGCCAGGTGAGGACGTTTTATGATGCGGGGGGGAGATTGGCCTGCTTCACCAGTCAATGCAAATTATCACGTGACCACAGATCCCAACAGCTATTATTAGAGTGGTGCACAGAACTAAACCTGGGCACATCTGCAAGCAGAAAATGCACTCAGAAGTCAGGTGGACTTGCCAATTTACTGCAGGTTGTTGCAGAAATGTAGCATATTTTCCCTGTGGCACAGCCATAATTGTCAACAACCAGCCAGGCTTTATTAATTCATCACTGCTTGCAGCAAAGTTGATTGAGTTTTTTTTTTCTATTATGAAGTTGTATTGGAACAGCTTTGGGTATTCAAGGCCCTTTTACTTGTGACTAAGAGTATATCTGTTCATACAAGCAAATTGATATTGAAAAATAATATTATACAGTGATCAACCACAAAATTTGTTGAAGTAGCTGGCATAATTTTGTATATGCCTGGGTATATTTGTGTCCTGGTTGAAAGAATGTGTTCTTAGTCATCAGGAATGAGAATTGACACTGATTGGTCACAAAATTAAAAGCAGTTACCAGTTAGTTTTAGAATAATTTATGGAAGAGGTTATTGGCTCGAGGATCCCAGCCAAATACATTTTGCCATCTAAAAGAAATACTTTTCAAGCATGTAGTTTAAATAAATGAAAACTAACGTAATCTTTTTGAATGAAATGGGTTGTAGGGTAAATATTCAATTTATTGTTTTTCTCTGGGTTTTTCACTTAAGAACACATTACAATCGAATTGAAAGACACTGCCCTTTTAAGTAAATGTTACATCGTCACAATATTTATTTCTCATCTTGAAGATATAGATGACTTTTAAAACTGCAGCAGCTTTTTTGTTTGTTTATTTTTTAAATTGCAAAGAAATAGCTACAAGAATAAAACCATTTGTACTTTCTTGTTACTCCATGCTGACATGTTCATGCTTTGTGTTTCTGCAGCTTTTTTTCATGATAGATGGAAAAGGGACTCTGACAAACTGAACTGTGAACAACAATACCCAGCCCTGGAACCAGAAGAAGACGTGATTCTGACCACAGTGGTATACACCCAGCACCAACCAGTTCCAGTCACTGTCACCACCAAGCCTGTTTAACTGGAGGTTAATGCTAATGTCTCTGAGATTCTGACTGGATATGACAACTAGGTTTATGACATGTTTATATTTATTATTTTTTATCTCCCACTGCCCCACTATACCTGTGCTTCCCTAATATTTGTAATGTGGTGGGCTGTGGCACAGTTTACATAACTGGATTATATTAGTGTTTTCAAACATGAGCTAACCAACATTTTACTGATGACAGGATACGGAACGAAAACAACACTATACTGCCCCATACAACTTTGTGCCTTAAACATCACACCAAGTGTGATTGGATTTTTAAATGAAATGATGTATGCGTTAAAGTGGCAGAGCACATACCAAGGCAAATTTCATGAGTCTGGAACTCATTTTGTATCCTGTGGGTTTCTGTCTGCATAAATTATGTATCCTGTGGGTTTCTGTCTGCATACATTATTTAGCTGTAAATTGTTTCACTCTTTTTAAACAATAATTTCAAATCTGAATGTGATTATTTGGTCCGCTTCTTCCACTCAAAAGGTCCAGTGCAAGCGTAAGGCTGAAGCTGAATATCCACACCTTTAATTGAAGAAGTTGGTGTCATCAGTGTCACATGTTTGCTCTCATTAAGAAAGTTTACAAGGATGGTTCACAGATCTGTGCCACACTCCTCAAAAAGATGCAGAATACATGTGAATATAAATGATTATTTAGTTATTATGAAGGGGTACTATATCATTCACACCTTAGAAGTAGCAGGCCTGTATCAGCGCCTTTCTGTACAGTGCAATTGTTACCAAACAACTTCCAGCAGGGAATTATACTGGTCTCATCATTTCTGTTGAATCCAAAGAACCTCTGTTGGTCAAATTATGTCCATCTGTCTGTCCTCACTGAAAAGCTTAGTATTAAAATATTTACTAAAGCAATGTTTCACCACTGAAAAATCTTGTTGGACTAATATATGTGATGGTCATTTTAAAAATGTATGTTTTTTTCCATTGAGATTGAGCATCACATTTGAGGACTATCTTCTAAGTTTGTGATACGAATAACGAGTTATTCTATAGAAATAGTGTGATACCTGAGGAGTATTGAGCCACCTGAATCTTTTCTGTGTAAATAATTTGAGGAATCATTTGGAAATAATGCCCCAAAGCATTCCTTGGGATACCCATCCTCATTGTCCCTTCCCTTCTCCATGCTTTTATTGAAGTGTTTCGGACTCTTTGCAGTGATGGTAACTCATTCATGCAGTGGTTGGTTGGCCTACTGATTATGTTATCTTATGAGAATATCAGGCCTTGGTTTACCCTGAATCATGCAAATGGATCACTTCAAGTGCAACCTGTACAAGAAGCAATGACAAAAAACAAAGTTTTATGCTCACAAAAGGGGATAGAGAGCTAGACAGTAAACCTCTCACATTCTCCCTTCAAAACGGATTAGTGGAAAGACCAAAACCTTCTTTAGGTTTCACAGCACTGTGTAGCATTTGGGTTGAGTTCAGTGACTCAGAAGTAGTAGATTTCGAGGCATTTTGTAGCATCGTCCTACCTCATTTTCAGTACTATGAAACTTACTGTTGATCATAGCAGTCTCATCTGTTTTACTTTGCTTGAGTGGGATAGATTTTTACCTCGGACTGAATTTCTTTAATCCTGAACCAGCCTCTGACTGACTTGACTCTGTTTGGTGTTATGCTTACATTGCTACAAAAAACATCTAGATGTTCCCCTTACAATAGTTAAAGCTGGAGCAGTGCTTGTGTCTCTCTATGTATTACAGACCTAGTCCTATCCCATGGCCATAATATGGCTATGTTGTATGCATATAATACCTGCATCTTCAGTAAGGTTATAATACCGTTATAATAGTGCCTGAGCCTGAGCCTCTCAGTGTGTTCCATACAAGTTAGCATAATAGAGACTATGACAATGTTTTAATTCAGAAGTGTCTCGTTTTGTTCCACATGTGTAGAACTTGCCATCATAGTGTCCTTGTTGCTGCTTCCCCTTGCCTCTCCTGATCTCAAAATTGTCACTTTAAATAAATTGGCAAAATTGGAATTTGCAAATGCTGAAACGATATGAATTTATCGTTTAAGTTTTTATTATTAGAGCATGACAAAAATATGCACATTAGAGGTGTAGTTTTTAAATACTAAGGCTAAGCCCTGCCCCCTTATCTGTCTCGAAAAAACAATTATTTCATCAACTAGTTAGTTAGTTTTCTTTTAGACTAACAGTTATATATATTTTTAGTTTTATTATGTATCCTTCTGCTAACACTGTTGTGCCATTATGAAAGCAGAACAAAATACAGGACCTAATTTAACAGATGACACAAACAACGCAGCTAGAGAGCTAATGTTGCACTTCCGTCAACAGTGGAGTTGGCGTAATGTTAACAGTGATCAGCTAACTTTAGCTTGCTAGCAAAGTAAAAGCAATTGTTTCTTTTGTTTGATGCAGTGTTACAAAGCTGCCTCCAAGTACATAATTGCATACATGGAGGCAATAAGAAGTTGCTTTTCCTAAGAACAAATGTGGAGGTTATTGTTTCCACCTTAAAGGATTGTGTGGTGTATATAGTTTAATCCACAGGAGATAATTATTCCTGTTAAGATTTGGTTTAGTAAATGGGATGAAGTATATCCCAACGCGAAACTCTCAGGAAGAGTTGCATTTATCCCCTGCATATTGTTTCTCAATTTTTCAGATTCTTTGCATTAAATTAGAGAGGAACAAAGACAATCATTAATGGCTTTGTATGGACATCTCAGCTCAGAATCTGAGTGTATTGTGTATTGATTGATTCTTACTGTGATTGGCACATCTGCATTCGAGGATGGGGCTTAGCCATAGGTCAATTGTAGTCGATTTCAGGATTAAACTTTTTTTCTTCTGTCACACAAAAGTCTGTTGGGAGCCTTCAGTATACCTTCAAGCTTACCTGGTTAAATGACCGTACATGACATTTCCATGTTGATAATGCATAAACAAACAAACAAAAAAGAGGGTCTTTACAGCTAAATCATCACTACTAACCCTAGGTGTATTTTTATATGAGCCTTTCATTTAGCTCTAACAAATAATGGTTCCACTTGAAAACACAACACTATGCAAATTGTTTCACTGCATCACTGTAAGCACAGTAAAGACACATGTCCCTCTGAAATAGTAGTGTGTAATAACTCTTTAATAACTTTTAGTGTTTGTTTTCCAGTGTGTGCGACAACTTCTCATGGAATAAAGGATTACAATTATGGAACATGCTTTTTGTGTGTGTGCGTGCACATGTGTGTGTGTTTTTTTCCCAGATAAACAACAACAGCCTTGGTAAGCACTCATGCCTCATATTGGGGAGGGGTTATTAGGACTTAATTCACTCCCAGTACCTAACACCCAGTTAGGGTTTTTTCTGTAACACATTTTAAAGCTGCAAGTACTGAGTGCAGTTTTAACTCCTTCTGCATTCAACAGAAAGGGATGCAAGCATATCCACTGGCTATTTTATCCAAGAAAAAGTTGACCAAACCGTATTAAAATCCAATGGATTTCAATAGTGAGGGTTTATCGCTTGCAACAAATGTTATTGCAGCATCTGCTCGCACACAGACTTTGCCATTTTATTAGTTGTTTTCTACATTGTCCTTATTTTTATTCTGGACAATATTCATCTGCAATTGATCCAACTTGTCAGTTTCATATCTAAGCTCCTCAGAACCATATACAGCAGGGGTTCTCGCCAGGGGCAGCAGCGCCTCACAGGAGGGTTTCAGAACGGGTCATGGGACAACAGAAGTTTTATATCAGCAAGGGGCATTAATGTATTTTTGGTTTGGGGTTGGATTTATAGGCTTTTATTAGTTGATGAATACAAGATTTGGAATAAGTGCAAGGTTATTATCATATATATATTGAAACAGCACCACCTGCACTATACATTCAATTATGCAGTTTTGAGGGTAAGTATTATGGATATATCATTAAGCATTATATGATTTAGGTCAGGGTTGCCAACTCTGAGATTTTGATATGCATTCTGGGAACTGTGTATGGGCGGGGACTGCCCAGCATGCCTTTTAGGGAAGTTAATTTTGGAATTTGCGTTAGATGTTAGATGTGCACCATGTGTAAGGACGGATTGTTTTTTGGATAATGTTATAAAATACCTTATTCTGTAGACAATTGCCTCTGACATCTACATTTGGTTCCTTAATTGTTGTGTCTTGGTTTGAACTGGCTTTAACATGGATCCAGCAGATTCAGAGTCATTGAAATTAGCTCTGAGAGTTCAAGGAACTAAATTACATCAGCATCAGTAGCAGCTGAACGCCATCAACCTGGGAGTGAGGGACCTGATCAGCTGCCAGGAACATTTTCAAGCCTTCATCATTACTCCAGAGAATCAAGTTGCTGAACAGCTTTACTGTGTCCTCTCCCACTTGGAAGCTGGCTCATCCCCTCCGTCTCCCGCTGCTGCTCCCACACCTACTGCTCCAGCTGACCATGTGCCACACAGTGCTTCACCGTGATTCTCCAGAGATTCCGTTGACTGTCACCCTTTCATCACTCATTCTGATTTGCATTTCAAATAACATCCTGCTGCCCACTAAACACTCCAAAGTAGCCTTCATGGTGAGTCACCTAACGGGGAGAGCAGCGAGAGTACCTCTGAATTGGCGAGAGATTCACCTGTCTTCACCTGTGACTCTCTGGACTTATTTACAGACACACTCACCAACGTTTTTAACCGCATGGCTCCTGGGAGAGAGGCAGCCAGAGCTTTGATGCAGATTAAGCAGTTCGAATAGATTCTGGTGCGGATGAAAGTTTAATGGATTGGGGTTTGGCTAAAAATGTTATCTTGTAGCCGTTAAAAGCCAGTGCACTGGATGGCCGGTTATTGTTTACTGTTGGGCCCAATCAGATTACCATAAATGAGACAAATACAAAATGCATGATTGTGGCAGTGGGGTGTGGTAAGAGCGCCGGCTGCAGGTGAGAGAAGGGAGTTGCTGACTTGTTGCAGCTGACCAGAATCAGGTAATCAATTCATTTAATATAATGTGGTTAACCTGGTTCTGGTCTCTTCTTGCAGTAGGCTGGGTCCTGGGAGGGGAAACGACTTTTTTTGTTCCCACACCTCCAGCAATAGAGGTGTGCAACAAAGGTGCAATCAGATAGTTGGTGGACATTGTAAAATGATTGGCACCTGCCGAAATAAAGTTATTTGTGTCAAACACATAACTCTGTCCTTCCTTGCCAACCCATTGAGTGAGAATGGATATTCACAATGATCTTACATTTGACTCTGCTCAGCACCCACTTATTCTAGGTTACCCTTGGTTAAAAAACAACCCACACAGAGACTGGCGAGTTAAGGGATGGGGAGAAGACTGTGAACATTCATGTTTGAGGGGCAAGATAACAGGTGACTTCCATGTTAGACAGATGGAGACCCAATATCTTATTCAAATGGCATGCACAGAAATGACTGACGTTATCCAAGTTCAGGACCAATCTTTCCCAGACAAGGTGCCTGCCTTCTAATGGGATTTGAAGGAAGTTTTTAGTAAAGCCCAAGCCACTTACCTGCCACCACATAGGCCTAATCACTGTGCTATAGAGATGATACCTGGCTCCCCCATTCCCAAGGGTCGCCTGTACTCCCTTTCAGGACCCGAAAGCGAGGCCATGTGCAATTACATTGAGTCCTCCTAACAGATTGGCCTTATTCGCCCTTGCTCGTCACCAGCAGGAGCAGGCTTCTTTTTTTGTGGATTAAAAAGGATTGATCCCTCCGGCCCTGCATAGACTACATCCCTCTGAACGAGATCACAATCAAAACAGGTACCCCTCCCACTCATCTCCTCTGTTTTTGAACTTTTGGAAGGAGCCAACATTTTCACTAAACTGGATATAGGAAATGGATATCATTTAATCAGAATCAGGAAGGGGATGAGTGGAAAACTGGGTTTAACAAACCAAGCGGACACTATGAATACCTAGTGATCCCTTTCGGCCTGACCAATGCACCGTGTTCCAGGGCCTTGTGAATGAAGTGTTGAGATATTCCCTGAACAAGTTTGTTTTTGTCTACCTTGATGACATTTTGATGAGGAGATGATGTTTTCTCCCGACAAAATAAACCACCAGCAGCATGTCCGTCAAGTCCCCCAACACCTGCCAGAGAATCAACTCTATGTTAAAGCAGGAAAATGTGAGTTCCATGTTCCATCTTCATTGTTCCTTGGCTTCCTCATGGCCCCTGGACGAAGGTGACCATGTCAGTGCCGTGGCCAATTCCTGTTAACAGGAAAAACTACAGCAGTTTCTGGGGTTTGCTAATTTCTATAGACGATTCATTCGAAATTTCAGTTCCATTGCAACCCCGCTACATGTACTTACCTCACCTCATTTTCCTTTTGACTGGAACCCCCAAGTAGCAGACGCATTTCAGGGCCTAACGATGTTACCTCTGCTCCCATCCTCACCATCCCTGATCCACATCGCAAGTTCGTGGAAGGGGGATGTGTCTAACATCAGTGTGGGAGCAATTCTCTCTCAGCCACACAGCCATTTCTGGTTTGGACTAGAATATATCAAGAAAGCAAAAAGACTGAACTCATGCCTAATAGGCTGTTTGTGACGCTTCCCTTGCGCTCATAGGTCTTTCACTGGGCTCACACATCCTTACTCACTTGTCATCCTGGAGTTAAAAGAACTTTGTTCACCATTAAGCAGAATTTCTGGTGGCCGTCCATGGCAAACGATGTGACTATATTTCGCAGCCTATTCTGTTTGTGCTCGCAAATAAACTTCTTCCAGCTCCCACTCCGGGTTGCTGCGGCCGCTGCCCATTCCTTAGGCCCTGGTCTGACATATCGATGGACTTTGTTACTGGACTCCCAGTGTGCTAGCCGTGGTTGATCACTTTTTTAAGATGGCACATTTTATTCCTTTGACCAAGTTAACCTCTGCCAAAGAAAAGGCAGAGATTATGATGAACAATGTTTCTGCATACATGGTTTTCCTAGAAAGATTGTGTCAGACCAGGGCCCACGGTTCATTTTCAATTTCTCGAAAAAGTTCTGAAGTTTCCTTGGATCCACCGCAAGCCTCTCATCTTGGTACCACCCCCAGTCCAATAGACAATCAGGTGTTGTCTGATGTCTGAGGTGTTTGGTGGCTCAGAACCCATCTTCGTGGATTAAGTGCCTGGGTGGAATTTCTGCCTGCCTCTGCCACAGGTCTGACTCCTATTCACATCGGGGAAAAAAAGCCTGTCAAGTGACTTATTCGGTGTAAATGAGGGCTGTTAGCTTCACTTGAGAGTTCCTTAGAATTGTTATTCTTGTTTAACTATCTGGGAAGAGAATGAAGAACAGCATTGTGTTGCAGAACTCTGTCCGGAGATGTTTTTTTCTTTTTTAGCAAAGATGGATTATTTTACTCCTCTTTCAAAACATCTGTCCTCTCTGGCCAGAATATGAACGTTGTCATCCTCAAACAAGTGTCCACTGTTCCTCAGATTTAGACGAACTGCTGAGTCCTGGCCTGGCCTGAACATGGTCTTCTAATTATGCATTAATTCTCTGATTAGTTATTAATCTCACAGAGGATAAATACCTGAACTTTTCCAGCAGCTAGTTAGAACTGAAGAAGCCTCTCAGATGAAATGTGAAATGTCTTCAAGAAAATCTTGCCTACGTTGAATCGCTCTTGATATTACCATGACCTGGATGACTGAGAACCTTCACAGACAAACAGAGTTAAACATTACCTTGCCCACGAATCAATATAATTAAATTGCGTTACTACTATGAGACTGGAGTTTTGGATTTGTGTTGAGCGCTTCAGACAGTTTCAAATGAGGTTTCCTGTATGTTAGCTGATTAATTTCTGTACTAGAATCATACATTTTTTAATTTCAGTGTCCATATATCCATAAGCAGCGCTGTCACCGAGGTAACACGCCGTGGTTCATGTTTACTGTGCAGTAATATACTGTATATGGTGCTGAGAAGCTTAGATATGAATTAGTTTAGATTAATTGCAGATGAATATTGTCCGAAATTGAAATAAGGACAATACAGAAAACTTCATTAGCAGTTGGTTTTAAATAAATGTACGACAAAGTTTAGCATGAGTAGGGTTGTCAAAAGATTCAAAAAAAATAATCGAATTAATTACATGCTTTATGATTAACTAATCGCGATTAATCGCATACATCTATATTTCCTGAAAGAAGCATTTAGAATATTCAAATTGATTTTCAAAGATGAGTGAATATATGAGTAGGCCTTATAAACATATAAACTTCAACATCCCTTTTATTTCGGATGCAATCTGAATATTTTCACTTTTCACATTCAATTATGGACCTATATAACAATCCAAAATATGAAACAGTTCCTTTGACCTAAATAATATTCTTCCAATATCTTGTATGCCAAATTAACATAGAAAACACTCACCATTAATTTAACATATAGTGCAATTTGAAATCGGACATAAAATACATCAAATATCTTACAATGTCCCTAATTTGTTGTTGGCAATAACAGTTTGATTTATCAACATGCAGTGCAATGGCACAAGAAAGCTCACCAAGTTAAGGGCTTAAAGCTATTTATAGGGCAGCTGATGCCACAGGAGGAGGAGCAGCCACATTCACCCTGTGGAACTGGGCAAAGGTGCATGCTGATGACCAGGCAGCGGCAGCGCATACATCACTGAGAGGAACCCCCCTCAAAGCTGCCCATGATGTTGCCATACTCCTGGTAGAGTGTCCTTTAACCATGCATGGCACAGGGAGCCCTCATTCTCTGTGAGTGTTTAAGACCACCTGTGAACTACTTCCACCTGTTTCTGTAGCGCTGCCTCGTGGAGGGTGCTCTCGAGTTTAAAAGTGTGAAAAGAACCGACTGGTCACAGGATGTTAGTGGGTCTGCGACTTCAGGGGCCACACCCACAGCCGCAGCCGGCCCGGATACAGGTGCTATTGCAACGTGCCACTTGAGGCAAAAGGTCCAACCTCTCTGGGAGGTGTCTGGAGTTTGAGCAATGCTGGAAACCAAGGCCTTCCTGGCCAATACGCAGCTACCAGCAGAAGGCTGTGACCACCTTGCTGGATTCTGTCTAGTGTTTCCATTTAAAGAGAAATTGGTGTAAATGCATAAAGCAGGCCGCCTGGCCAAACATGGGCCAGAGCGTTCTGTCCCAGTGGGCTGGTTCTCTGCCACACATTGTGTAAATAACGCAGAGCCTGGGATAGCACGAAGGGAAGAGCTTTATACAGAAAAGACTTGTACAGCTTGTCCAGAAGGGCAAAGGGGAGAAACCGCCTGTGATGCTGGGCGATGGGGACATGAAAATAAGCGTCTTTCAGGTCTATTGACACAAACCAGACCTTTTGCACAACAGTCTGGAGGACATCCGCCACCCGTAACGTGAAAAGGAAGAACCTTGAGGAACAAATTCAACCCTCTTAGTCTGAATATGAATATTAATAATAGCGGAATATTTAGACAACAAAGAAACACTGGAAAAAAGAATCAACTTGGGGAACTTCCTTTCAGAAACTATCTGCAGCCATTACTTAACCATATCTCACACAGAAGAAAGTGTGTGCGTGTGCGTGTGAGCTAACCACTTTGTCAAACATTAACTACCTGCTTGGCCAACACACACGTTATTCAGCATTCAAGGGAAGGATTTCAATTCCAGTGCTTCTAGACGTCTGCTAATAAGCTAAACATTCCTGAGCATAGAACTAAACCACATATCAATAATTAATGGAAGTAAAAAGTACAAAACATGAGCAATGTAATCTTTAAGCAAATACATACATATACATCTGATGATCCATGTTTATGTTTATCTGTGGGGCATTTCATATTTCCTTGAAAACAGAAGGCTTATGTGCAAATCTGATCATGTTATTTAAATATTCATAAATGGTTTGCTTTTGCATCAGTTGAGGGCCTTTCCTTTGGGAGGGAGGCATATAACAAAAAAATACCCAACATATTATAGGATTATTGCAAATCATAAAATAAAACGAATAAAACAAGGCTAGTAAAGCATTGACTTTTGTCTTAAGCCAGGATGCATTTTTTTCACAGATTGATAGTAATATGTCATAAATAGGTTATTTCACATATTATTTTTGCCCACAGAGTTAATACACCACCATAGACTTGGATGTGATGGCACTCCACGTTGCATCTTTTGCCAACTGAAAGATTTGCCCCCACAGATAAGGCATGCACTCATCGTGTCTTTCCGACTTTACGGGGTTACTGAAAGCTTAGGTTGGAAATGCATGGCCCACTACTGGTTTTGAAGGAGCTCGTAAAGCTTCAGATGCAAACAGAGGCAAAACTGACTGATTTGGAGGGACGTTCTCAACTCGAAATTTGAACCTCCACTGTGCTTGATATTGAGAAAGCGCATCAGGTGCTGGTGCTGATAATGTTAATTCCAGAAACCTGATAAATAATGCTGAGATCAACGTTGTGAGCCTGACTTAACTATCAAATCTATTTTCCAATATGGCACCTTCTTAGAAAGGTAATTTAAAGGGCAATTAAATTATAGATTTGAGGTTGGGAGACTTCTTGTTGGTAATTATGGACCTACATATCAGCTTGAAGGCTGAAGGGGGCCCCGTTTAACTGCAAGGAGGAAGAAATTTACCCTACTCACTCACATTCTATTAGAGTTAAGGCCGTTAAAGAGGCCATCACTTTGGAGGTCAATGTGGTTATCCTTGAATGTGATTTTCATTCTTTTGTTAAAATGTTACTTGTACTAATGATTGTGTTTGTGCTACTGTTCCTCAGGGAACCAGGTGTCTAAGACGTGTTATATACTGTATAGAGGGGTGGGGGCTTAAGATATAGAAGACAAACCATGCAAAATACCAAGTCAATCAAGGTTGCTGCTTGTAATGTAAGTGGCCTGGGGACCCTTATTAAGAGGAGAAAAATAATGGCCAAATTTAAGAGAGAGGGAAGATAGGTTGCGCTCCTCCAAGAGACTCACCAAACACAAATAGAGCATGAAGAACTTAAGAGATAGAAAATTTAATCAGGACACATCTTCCTATAGTCTGGGCTCTAAGAGAGGGGGTTACAATATTTATCGCTGGTAAAAGAAATATAAAAAATAGATTTGTTCTGGTACATAGGACTGTAAAGGTGGTTCTGCCATCTTTTTTGAATGCACATACCCCTTGTGTTAAGACATTTTTGATTTATTAATCAATGATGCCAAGGGCATCCTATTCCGTGGGGGTGACTTTACTTTTAGAATTCACCCAACGCCGGAGAAATCAGAATACTACTAGAGAGTGACACGTTGTAGCGCTGGGACCATGGATCCATCTGCTCACACCCCTAGTATACAGTATATGGACTTATTATTAAGTTCTGGGTTTATGGTTTCCAACTCAGGGATTTTCATATGCCTGCTGGAACCTGTGTGTGGGCGGGGACTTCCCAGGATGCTGTTGGGTAAAGTTAATGTTGGGATTTGTGTTAGATGTGTAGTAGCACCATGTGTAAGAACATATGTGCAGTTGGTCGGGTTGAACTTGATAGCATCAATAAAAGTTATAACCGCTACACTTTTTATGTTAATTTTAACAGCCTTGAAGATATCTTCAATTATTATGTATTGGTTGCCAAAGCTCAACAGGGTAATTACAGATTATAATAACAAAGGATTATATTAGTAATATAACATGTTTTAATATTTACAAATTGTCTGATATTAACTATGTTTCATTTGATTTTGTACAATACCATAACATAGCCTAATAATAAGTAAAATAGTAGGTGATTTAAATATACACATAATATAATTAATATTTAATATAAATAATAAATACTAAGAACAGCAATATTAATACAAATAGAATAGTAAACTCAGGGGAGAGATTAAGCCTACATTTTATTTGATGGGGGCTATCAGGGACCTGGATAATGGATAGGGGGGGGGCTGGCCCGAAAAAGGTTGAGAACCCCTGATCAAGATGAAAATATGGGTTAAGTGTCACCACAGATTCCATGGGATAAATGCAAAACTGTCCTTCATTGGGGGAAATTATAGGCTATTCTTGTTTAAAGAAACAGAGAAAAGAAAAACTGGACACATTGCAAAGAGATCTGGAGAAATTAGAGAACAAACATAAAAAGACACTGACCCAAGGAACAAAAATGGAGATAGCAAGGAAAAATAATAAGCTAAATAAAATCTACTCTGATGACATTAAAAGGATGATTTTTCTGACACAAAGATAGTTTGAAGCCGGAGGAAGATCTACTAAACTACTTGCTTAGAAATTGAAGAAACAACAAGCTGAAAACATGATTTAGAAAATAAAGGACCCTACAAACAACTACACTTTAAGTAATTTTTTTCTAAATAATTATATACACAACCTGAAATAGATAAAACAAAGATGGAAGCCTTCATTGAACAGATAAAACTTCCTAAAGTGGGGGAAATAACTAAATAAGCTTTAATTAGTGAAATTATGGATGCAGAAATTAAGAAGGCAATTTCACACTTATAACCTAACAAGACAGCAGGACCTGATGGTTTTCTCTCTGAGTGGTACAAGGACAAGAAGGACCTACTGATTCTCACAATGAAGGCCTCATTTAACCATGTGATTAAAACTGGTGCAACTCCTCCTGGAGGAGAGAAACGGTTATTTCCTTGATCCCAAAGAAGGGTAAACTTGAATGTGGAAATTATTGTCCAATAAGTGTATTGAATCAAGATTTTCACCCACTATTTGGCTAAGAGACTTAAAATACCCCCCCCCCCCCTCCAGATAATTAGTTAGACCAGACAGGTTTTATTCTGCAAATGCAGACACAAGATAACATCTGGCGATCATTACATGTGATTGAAAATATAGTTAAAAATAAAATCCATTCAGTATTATTGAGCCTCGACATGGAAAAGGCGTATAATCCAGTCAAGTCGATTCTTATATAGATTATTACGGAAATTTTGGATTTACCAATTAAACCTCTCCCCTGGGGAGTGGTGGCCTAGTGGTGAGGGAGACAGGCATCGGACCAGAGGGTTGCCAATTCAAGGCCAAGTTGAGGTGGTCTTCCTCTGGGATGCATGAACCCCCCACAACCAACAAAAGAGACACCACCTCTAATACTCTAAGAGGACGATGTGCAATTCTAATTCTAAAAAGACCCAAATATTAAGTTTCAATTATAGGCCTAGCCATATTATAAATCTAGCATCCAATTAAACTGGGATCTGATCATAAGACATATTTAGAAGTAATCATCCCAAAGGACCTTACAAAATTGTATGCCCTACATTTTCATCTGTTAAATCAAAAGATAAAAAGATAGAATTGAATTCCAATTTAGAACTTTGAGTCACGAATTGAATCAGTAAAAATCTGTTAGATTAGAATTTAAATCAGAACTGGACTCTGATACAGGCTCAAACACAGGCTGCGGGATAGCAATTAAACAGGTTTTATTAAGATGTCTTCAACCAGGGGAGAGCGGGCAGGCGGGTGAGCAAGGTGGTGGGCTGGGAGCAGGGGAGGGAGAAGTGATGACGTGATGAGGATCCAGAGGCACAGGAGAGCAGGAGACCCAGAGGGTGACATGGAGGGGGAAAACAAGGGACGCAAGGGAGCCACAGGCAAGAGTGCATGATAACTGGAGCACAGGAGACAGGTGTTATTAAAAGGCATGGAACACAGAGTAGGAATCTTTATTAATTTTATATTTTAAAGATGTCAATACTACTGATCGTGAATAGTGTGTTGGAAATTTAAATGACTCACTTATGTGTGTTGGAAACGTATGTAACCACTCATGCTGTTTAAGTGCGTAAACTACTGATGCATGCGCTGTGATAATCAAATGATTGTTTGTTCCCATGGAACTCTGGTTCACCCCTTCTTATCCAGCTACTCAACATGTAATTATGTTTTCTGCATCTTGTTTTAATCTTTGTGGCACCCCTGTCTCAGGGTGCACTGGCCCCAGGAGGCTGATAAATATAAAAGATGAGATTGTTCTTATTGGTGCATGTTGCCCTGAATCTTTTAAGGACCTCTACTGTCAGATGTTTGTATTGAAAAGAAAACCCCCCATGTTCTTGAGTTTGTGTATTGTTGTTGTTTTGTTAAGAAGATAAAAAAATATGGACAACTCTGTCAAAGTATTTAATTAAATGTGTAAATAATGTTTGCACACTGCTTTTGAGTTGTGATGCATAACAAAAATAAAAATGTTAAAAAATAAATATATAC
>JAFBJU010000650.1:51106-154000 GCA_016785305.1 Colistium nudipinnis
CATACAAACAATATATATATAGTCATAAATACAACTTTGCTCCATACAACTGATACACTGATACATTCTGATTAGCCTGCTGTATGATTAATTGGAGCATAGGACTGAATGATGGAGTGTACTTATGGCGGGGAGTAGGGAGGGGGAAGGATGGGAGTGGCAAATATTCTTAGTGAAGTGGAGTAAAAAAGTGGGTTTCATTGGGGACTTCATACACTGTAAAATAGAAAACTTGAAATTGTTAGTCTCAACAATCTGAAGTAGATTTTAGCTTCCTAAAGGTTAAAACATTGTTTGAATATTGTATTAAAACATAAACATTACCGTAATTCTATACAAATTAGTCTGTTGGTTGTTAAATGATTGCAGGTTATAGTGGTTGTCAGTTTCAAGGGGGACAGGGGTTTATTGCTCAACCACCGACGCAAACTGCAACTGAAGTCTAACATGCTCTAACAGATCTAGCTACTTTATTTAAAACAACGAAACACACGATTCACCAACTTTAAGATGACAAACCAAAAAAAGCTGTACTTCTGAAAACTAACTTAGTATTCGATGTGAACCCCACTTTATAACACACCTGCAAACTCAGAAGAGGTCAAAAAGTCACGTGTTTGGGGTGTCGGATTGGGCAGGCCAGATCACACTGTCTCCTCTGTGTTCTGACTGCGGCTGGGACTGCTTCGCAAGGCTGTGAGACTGACTAGTTAAATTCCTGTGTACCTGTACATTTGGCCCAATAAAAGCGATTCTGATTCTGATTCTGACAACTGACTGTATGATGTCTCACATCATGTTTTATTATGAGTTTCTAAAGCACTTTAACTAGAATAATGTGGTATATCTAATGAGATGTGATATGATGAGTCTCTTTCGCAAATTCCTTTGTAGGATTTAATACAACTGCAGAGGGGTTGACAAATTCAATAGTGCAAGCAGTCTGCTCAAGAGGGAACAACCCATGAACTGTAGGGTTGCGATACTTATAGTATCGAAACAGGAAACAGGAACTGTCAATCAAACTGGTTGCCGGTCGAACAGAGTTCAGAAATATGAGCAGTCATAGAGCATCTCTTATGCAGGTGCAGGTGGTTGACCTTTAAACGAGACATGGAACCGATTCTGTGGTGAACAACCATTGCATGTCTGACACTTATGAAACATTCCATTACAGGTGTAATTCTGGCCACATCACTGTAAAAGAACAGCACTGTTATCAGGACATTTAACTGTTAGTGGTCAGCATGAGTGAGACCAAACTATCTGCCGCAGGAATATTCGCATGTTATCGTGAAAGCTGCCTATGTCCCCCCCACCGCTACCGCGGACACAGCCTGTGACGGAAGATGAAGCTGCAGCAGCTGACTGACTCACACACCCCCTGCTCCATTCTGGCCCTCACTACCAACCAAGCGAGAAATGGGCTCAGGAAGACAAAGGCAAAGAAGGCAGCTGGTTCTGACTGCATCAGCTCCAGGCTCCTCAAATCATGTGCAAACCAGTTGTGTGGTATTGTGTAGTACATCTTCACCACCAACCTGAGACTGGGAAATGTACCACAGCTGTGGAAGACATCTTGTATGGTACCGATGCCAAAAACAATGTACCCCAAAGAACTCAGCATCTACAGGCCGGTAGCACTAACTTCGCACCTGAGGAAGACCCTGGAGCGGCTTGTCCTGGTTCATCTCCGCCTTCTGGTGAGACCAGCGATGGACCCTCTGCAGTTTGCCTATCAGTCTGGCATCTGAGTTGATAATGCTCTCATCCACCTCCAGTACACAGATCTTTCCCGCTTGGAGAAACCAGGGAGCACTGTGAGGAACATGTTCTTTGATTTCTCCAATGCTTTCAACACAATCTGAGGGGCAAACTGGAACAAACGGGTGTTAACAATCACCTCACATCCTGGATCTTGGACTTTCTGACCAACCGACCCCAGTATGTGGACCCGGGACTTTGTATCGGACACACTGGTCTGCAGATTCTGCACATTCTTCTGTATTATAAGCTCATAGTAAGTTTCTTTATTCTTCCACCAATCTTGCACATCTGTGTGTGTATTCTGCTGTAAGGAGTATAATTATGAAGCTCAGTGTGGAGTTGGGGTTCAGTCAGGTTTAATCAGCATTGATCTCAACCAATCTCTGGTATTTTTAAAACACCCCCATCCTTCTGTGCTCAGGTCGTTATGGAGGCTATACAAAAGATGTATATTGTATCCTGTGGACTGTGTGGGGCGGGGAGTTCCCAGCATGCCTCGTAATTGATGTTGTTTATTCTGTTTGATTGTTGCATGTTTTTGTTGGCAGCTTGTGTTGTGTTATTATGATGTCATAATGTTTATGTAACTGCCTGTAATGTTTTAGTGAGTTGTATGTCAGAAATATTTTGCGGCACCAGGAGTTATAACTGGAGTGCTGTTGTTCACTGCTGCACAATAGTGGATGTTAGCTACACTAATTATTTTGTATGTACAGACTTTGTTGAGAGGTAAGACTCTGCGTCTTGTCATAAACCCAGACTTGCTACAATATTATTACAATACAAACTTGCAAGTTCATCCTGTCTCTGAGTTGGATTGAACAGTCTCAACTAACGCCAGAGCCTTATAAACCAAGAATATAGAATCAGATCTGAAGCAAATGGGCAGCCACATGTCATACCTATGACTGTAGGGCAATATATAGCATGATTTCTCTCTTCCACACTTCTACTATGAGCTGTCATTTCAGTGATTTGCCACAAATCTACTCCACCACATTCATCTCCAGTGTCAGAGTCCATTTGTCATCACATTCACATTTATGCATTCAATTTATCCCACCCCAAGTTTATTGACCCACTGGGCTGTTCCCCAGTGCATAGAATGACATCAAGATGGAATCCAATCACCAAAGACTATATATATACTAATATATTTCACCTCTTGTTTTAACACATTGCAATAGAATCTATGTTCATCCTCACCTAAAGTGTCTCCATGAAGAAAGTTGAACAAAGCTTGTCTGAACAGAGCCTGTATGCAGGACAGGTAGAGCTGCACCCCCCACAATGCTTTCTGGCTGCTTACAACTATCAGACTATAACATATACTATAAGAGATGACTATAACAATGACTATAACAGTTTTAACCTCCTGATTGTGGGATTGTTATATTTTTTGTTTTATACAAACATATATTTTTGTTTGAACCTTTTTGGTATATCCTTTTGTACTTAGATCTATATCCTGTTCTCACTGTCTGTTTTCCTTATCTGTCTTGGATAAGTTTGCGAGCCAGGCACTGGATGGTACCGTTAATCCCTTGGTCAGGGGGTCAAGTTTTGTTTACAAAACATAGCTTTTAAACAACCACTGAAAAAACGTATGTGCTGTGTCATGTGTGTATTACAATAGTTATGCTAAACATCTTGTTAGGCCTGCCCTGATCTGGAGTTAAAAGAGGGAGTGCCCCTTTTATTCTTCAGTCAGAAGGTGGATCTCGAGACAGAAGTTTTCTGGATCCGATTGAATCTGTGCATTTCTGACTCAAGTTAAATTAACTTTAACTGAGACCAATATTGGCTTCGTAATTCTTCTCCTACATCCTCGATCATCGAACCAGAATAATGAGAAATCCTAACAGGATGAAGATAAGTTTTGATCATCTACAAAATGTAAGTGGACCCTACAATTACACTCAATGTGTCTAAAACTATATATTTTTAAATAGTCTTGAAATAATTATTCCTTTGTTATAAGACCAGGATGTTACTTGTGTGGTATAGGTGATTTGGGACAGGGCCTCGGACTGGGACAATAGTACAAAGTGAGAATAACAGGGCAGCTAGGGGTGTGTGAGGAACAGTGGTGTTCAAAAGTGTGTGAAAGGATTAATACAATTGTAAGAATGATGGACTACTGTCATGTCAAAACCTCGAATCCAATGCTGATACTGGCTCCAGCACCCCTATGACTCTGCCAGCTATATAATGGCTGAATGAATATACACAAATACACACACACTAACACGCATGTTTATAATGGAGTTTATAAATACAAACATATTCATTACTGAAGGGTATATATTGATGTGCCTGTCCGTCACATCTTCAAGTATTCCATTAGGTTTTGTACTTTCAACCACAGGCTCTCTAATGTGGTGAATAAAATACTTTGTAAAACATTATCTTTTCAGACGGACCATCCTACAAAGTAATAATAATATTCAATATGCTGTGTAAATGATACTGAATGGTCCTAATGGCTTCTCTCTTCCTGCTTAGACTAGAATCTCCAAGAAATATTGATCTGTGTTGATGCCTTAATTTGTCTTCAAACAAAGCATCATGTTCTATAATGATGACATCAAAGTTATAAAATATTTTTTTTATGAGTAATTTTTTGAAAGGAGGCAGGCAAGTGAATGGTGCCATCTGAAGACTTAGTTTGGTTCTCAGTTCAGTTGCTTTGTTTTTTTCAGGTTGGCCCTGTAGGAAATTTCACCTTTCAACACAATGATTAACACATTTTTTTATTTTATTTTTTAAGTATATACAGTATATATCTTCTTTTCGGTTAGATTAGCAGTAATATTAAATAATAAGGATGCTTCTTGATGATGATTTTAGCAAGTGAGGCTTTACAACATGTTTTATGTAATGTGAGGTATTTCACCATCATCTCTATTTTCCTGCCCCTGGGTAGTGCTATGGTACCTAATATATTATACATTATAGAAAAAAAACATTTTGTTTACAAACCTTGTCAATGGGACCTTGGGGCCAATCAAGGCCTACCAAATATATACATTTCAAGGTCTGAACATTCTTTACAAAATAAATCAAACATCATATATCATAAAATCATTTATTGCAAGTTTTTGAATACCAAAAATCAGCATCAGTAGCCTAACACATGGCTCAACCCCAAACAAACACGCAGCAGTGAGCTGCCAGCTGACCAGGCTGACCCATTTCCTCTCTTTGCTGCTGCATCAAACACACACACACACACAGATGAGATTTGCCTTCTGTTTATCCAAATGTCTTTGTGTCGCCCCTCCCTGTCTGATTGAAAAGTATTAAACATTTTCAGTGGAAACAATTCTGAGTATAGTAATAAGAACAATATAGACAACATACATTGTTATTATCATTTGGACTTTTGGAGGAAGAAAATCCAGGCAGACAGTGAGAGAGAAAATTGCTTCTTCCTGTGAAGCACAAGCTAACCACTAAACAACCTCTACACTAGACAAGTGGTTTTCAAAATCTGAAACTGAGGTTGGAACCGTGCCTCCTCATCAAATCTTATTTGCTTAGTTTTTTTGCTCAATTTTTGGATGACTGTGATTATGTTATTGCACTTATTGTTATTAACAAGATATCTTAAAAAGTAATATTACGCGTATTACATGATCTGTTGTAATTAGGAAATTAACCAGAGAATATACGGTGACGCCACTTTGAATGCATACTTTTCCTCTGACCCAGGTCAACACTTTACCCACTACTTTCTCACCCACTCTTTACTTCCTGACCTGTCCCACAAATTCTAAGGCTTTAAGTGTGCACAGGTATGCCTAGATGAGACTAATCCTAATTCAGTGGCATTTAATCGGATGTAAGAATAGGCTGTGCACACAATTTGCCTTAACATAGCCCTGCCTGGCTTGACTTGGTCTTGATGGTGCTCAGCAATAATCTTTCCACAGAGGATGAGACAAGAGTAAAATGGACACTAATAACCATCAGGGGCTTATATGAAAAAAAACGATTTAGCTGGCTTGCCCTTTGTATCTGTTATTTTGCTCAAACCCAGGCATTTTTTGCTGCGAGGCAGAAGTGCTAACCACTGCGCCAACATACTGCCATGCATTTCTTTTCATAGTATATCATGACCTTTTTAATATTTAAAAAATGTGTTCCATCTAATCTTCTGTAAAAATGTATGAAAAATGTCAAAAAGGCACTGAATAGTTGAAAAAAGAAAGAGCTCTTGTCATCATCATCATGCTTTGTAATTCACAAATGTGATGTGCATGTCTGTTTTCCATGAATTAAATATGCCTCTTATATCACCTCAGAGCAATGAGGTGATGTCCCGGCCTCTAATAGAATAAGACACTGAACCCCAAATTGCTCCCGACGTTCAATTTGCAGTGTAAAACGCTTTGAGTGGTCTTTCAAGACTAGAAAATAGAAAAGCAATATAAAAGGAACATGCCATTTACCATTTACACTTACATTTCATTCATACTCTTTCTCTCTCTCCCCCTCACTTTCTCCGTCTGTTTTTGTATGTGTTTGTGTGTGCTCGTGTGTGTGAGTGTAAAACTGATGGCTGTTCCCCGTATGTAAGTTCAGTCTTGGAACTTGACATGTAGGAAGCAGTGCTGCCCTCTGTCATCACAGGGAGACAAAAGGTGGTACCAATCATGCATAAAGTGGTTAAGGGAACTTCAGACTTTTTTTTTTTAAGTTTGAAAGCAGCATGGCTCTGTAGATGCAAAGGCTGGTCTTTTGGTTAGTTAACATATTGCCATACAATTTTGTTCACACTTCATTTAGTTTTCCATTCAGCAAGTGAATCAAGAATCTCTGCTACTGCTTATCTTGTTTACAAAGAATCCTGAGAGAATTGCTAACTTTAATAGCGAAGGGAAATATCTGGTGTCCATTCCAGAATATTTTAACTTTAGTTTCATTAGAGTTGTTGACTCATTAACGTTGTCACACAAAAAGCTTCATTGGTATCTCTTGTATTTCTTTACAATGAAATATTTACTATAGTAATTTACTGTACTGTGGAAATGTTTTCGGCAAGAATGTACAGTTATCTGGATAATGACAGTAACCCAAACTCACTATATATTGCACTATGATCATTCTGATAAATGTCAATAACCTAAACACACTGCATCATGCATCAATTATAATTTGAGAAACGTCAATAACATTCACGCACTATATATTGCAATATGTAAATGACAATGACCATGCACTGCATACTGTACTCATGACTACTGCTAACATCCTGGTCCACCTCCGCCCTCTGGTGAGACCAGCAATGGACCCTGCAGTTTGCCCTCATCTACCTCCAGCACAAAGCTCTCTCTCATCTATTAACCTCTAACATAGTGTGAATTCAATACCATATATTTATATATATATATATATATTATTTTATCTACATTGATAATCCTTCACACATTGTATATAGTCTTTGTAACTTAACTGCTCTCAGACACTTGGATTCATGTTAATGCATATTTAGAGACATTTAAATTTGTGGAAAAAACAATAAAATGTGTTTTCCCCCTGCAGTACCTTCGCAGACTCACCGATGGATCAACGGGAAGTTGAGAATAGCTCCTTGACCTCTGTCAAGGGTTCTCTGTACACTAAAACACGTGTCCGCTAAGATGCGGATGCTTAAATATTCAATTCAACAGGTTAGATTGAATCATAATTCAGTCAACATCAAGGAGACAAGGAATCCAGTTGTGGTGAGAGCACCAGCTGCAGGTGAGAGAGGGGAGTGACACCCAGACAGCTGACCAGAATCAGGTAATCAATTAACTCAATATAAAGCATGTGGTTAACCTGGTTCGGGTCTCTCTTGCAGACGCTGGGTCGTGAGGAAGGAGGTCTGAGTGCTGAATGTGTTTTTGTTTATTTGACGACATGTAGAGCCTTGTATTCAGAGTTGTTGCTCCAACTGTGGGACAATAAAACACTTTTTGTGTCACAAAGCCTTGCCTTCCTGTCTCTGGTCCTTTACATGAACTTGAACTACTACATGGGATATGTGTGCTACAATACTTATACAATACTGTGATTTTTAATTAGAGCCTTGTGACTATTTATATATCGCAGTCATTAACAAGTTTTAGTATTAGTAGTTTTATTTTACTGTCAAACAAACCAAACATGACAAGAGCAATAAATGTAAACATACTTTTATGGACATTATTTATGCTGTTCAGAGCAGCAATTTGTATTGAAAATGTTATTTTATAACGCTGTATAAATTGGTCAGAGCTGAGTCTTCCTGCTCTAAGCCTTCATGTATTGGCCTTCATCTCCAGAGGAAACAAAAACAATGCTTTAGATTATTTTTTAGAGACAGTGAGCCTGTTTGATTTATGACATGGCTAATCTCTGCAGCTCCCAGACAGCTTCCACCTACAGATGTGCTTTATCATTGAGCCAGGGCATTAAAGGCAATGAATGTGATATATATTTTTGACATTAGACTGTTCTGATTGGATTTACTGTAAGTTGGTTTTAGTGTTCAAAGACATTAAGGTATCCATTTCAAACCTGTGTGAAATGTGTTGCGCTGTATCCTTATACTGTATGTCCCTTGTACAGTTTAATTTTCATTGTGTGAGTCGTACACCCATGGATTGTGATAACAATCATTCCTAGCTTTCCTCACGAGATGACTTTGTGATATTATTTTGTCAAACTCCAGCTGCTCCGCTCAAACACAACTTTGAAAGTCAGTTCAACGTCATATAATTGCAGAAGGCAGCATGCCTTATTTACACACAGTGCCACTCCAGCTTGATTTATCTGCATGTCAGAGGAAGGCTGTGAACTCTCAATTGATATGTCAATGAGACAAATTCATGTCTGCTGTGCTAGTAGTATGTTTCTTAAAAAAAACAACAGCCCCTGTTGCCACTGCCATTGAGAAATAGCCCCCCTGAATTGTTATTTATAGGTTGTCAGATACTGACACTGTGGACTGCCAGGGATGATAATCAACACCAAAGGCTTCTCACCACACTCCTAGTCTGCGCCTGCAGCTTTTAGTTCAACCAAGTCTTTGATGCTAATAGGTTGGACACATTTCACAGATGAGGGCACCTCAACTAATTAACCTCGGCAAATGCCGTCTTTCCTTGTCAGTGCCTGAAAGCACTGAGCTTTTGCATCTACCACTGTCACTGTGAGTGTTATCAGCCTCTGCTAAGGGCATTTAAATGACTTTACTTTGAACTGGAAAGTCAAACAAAGGCATGCTCAAAGTGAAATGAGCTTGGCTCAGACAACAAAAGAGATGTTCATAACTGATGGATCATATCAAAATTGAGAATGTGTGATACATATGAATTGAAGTGTCATTTATATAACTTAAAGTAAAGTTTCATTCATAAGCAGTTAATAAACATCCTTTATGGTTTAAGAAGGATTTATTACTGTACATTATTTGAAAAAATATACAGTATATATGTATTTTCATTCTGTATTTTCCATTGTGCATTTCTTCTTCATGAGTCAAATTTCATCAATCATGACTGCTCAAGTTTTAATATGTGAGACCATTGTTACCTATTGAACCATAGTTGGTGCACTGGTTTCTTTAAACCAGGGGTATCCAACACGGTGCCCATGGGCACCTGGGTGTATTAATTTGCTTTAGTTTATAATCTACAGGTGACCACAGCGTTATCATGTGAGTGGGGGGTTCTAGTAAATATTTTCTCCTGCAGATGCATTTGTGTGTGTGTGTGTGTGTGTGTATTTGTGTGTGTGTGTGTGTGTGTGTGCGTGTGCGAGAACAGTGCCGCTTGTGGTGTGCAGTGCCCTAATTATTCCCAGGGGAATTACTTGTAGGTTTAATACTGGTTTGGTGTGGGCCTGTGGGGTGCATTTACATAATTTATGTTCCCCCGATTATTTAAGTGTTATCGATACTAATCTTCTTTCCCTATATTTCATCTTACTGCTATATTGGATCAATTTATACTTTTATTCTTAATTGTGTTGCTTTTCTTTTTGAATGAATAGTCCTTGCATTGATTTAGATTTGACAATGATAATATTTAATATAAAATAAAATAAAAACGAGTTTGAACTTTGACCTTGTCTGTGGTCAAAGTTTAATACCATTTGCAAACAAGTAGCCCCTTCGTAATACTTAGTACCCATGAAGTAGCTCTCAGTTTCAACGCCGAGAAAAGCACAAAGCTTACCCTTAAGATTACTGTCCTGAAGATAATAATATGAAAGGAACTGAAGCAGGTATATTTGTCATATTTTGCCATTTGTTATTTATCATATTTGTTTCATTATGTTATGTTGTCATAATATGTATGTAACAAGACATATTATGTATATTTCTACACATTATGCTGATAGAATTGGCCATTACAAAAAGTTACAGATACACAGATGCATCTTATCTATTTCTGTGGCTATGTTTCCATTACCCAGTACATAGTTTAATCTAAACAGGCTAATCACTGATGCTAGCTGATTCAGAAGTCTGAAATCCAAAGGGGTGAATGTTTAAACTTTGTTCAAGACTGTTTTATTTCACATGATGCAGCCCGGAAAGCACTGATGTGACTGCATCTGCACAAGTTTGCGACTTACAGGCCCGTCCTGTAAGACAGTGCTTTTCAACCTTTTTTGAAGCACGGAACATTTTTGATATTTAGTTAATCCTGGGGCACACCACCAACCAAAACTTTTACAAAATTACACATTTTGGCTTAACACAGTATTTATAATGACAATTTAATATGAAATCTGGGCCTGTTTAGAAATGATTTGCTGTAACTAATTAATATTCTTTGACCAATTAAGTAAAATCATTTCCCAAGGCACACCTGATGATCTCTGAAGGCACACTAGTGTGCCTAGGCACAGTGGATGAAATCACTGCTGTAAGAATTAAAAGATATTAAGAATCCTTTTTCTCACAAATATATTTTAAATATTTATGAAGACATTCGCAGGGTATTGGTTACCAAACAAACAATCTCAGCCCATAAAACTACATCAACAACAAAGAAAACAGTATGATTGAATTACTCAATATACATACTGTTGACCTGTATTCAGAATTTGACTCTCAGGACGACCCCAGTGACCTCACATAGGCTGAAATCCATAAAGAGCTAATCAATCTAATCCGTCTTAGCTGTATTACCACCAGCTAATTAAACAATCCGGCAGTGTAAGTATACTGTATGTCTGAATTGATATTGCTATAGTGACTTAAACTGATATATGTTTAACCCCCCCACTTCTGCAACTGCAACTGGATACCTTAAATCTCTTCCAGATAGTGCAGACTCCTACCAGATTTAATGCTAAGTCTATTGATTGTGGTACATTATGGTTCATTACATGTTATTCTTACCAACAGACTTCACAGGGCTACACCCGGGGTTTTCTGTCAAAGCCTTAGCGACCACTGTAGCATTGCTTGTGTACGCAATGGTACAAATCTAAAACACCCTCTCCTGCTCATCTAGAAATGTCTGCTACTTCAGCGAGAAGGCTTTCCTTTATGACCTGGCACTTGTAAACTGTCACAGAACTGGTCTCATCCCCACTCTTGAGGATGCTTGGTGATACTTTAAAACATCTTTCATTTCAACCTTAAATAGACACGCTCCTTCAAAAAGTTCAGAATCAAAAACTGTATTAGCCCCTGGTTCAGCCCTGATCTGAACCAGATCAGGCTCGCTCTAAAATCATGTCAGATTGGCAGTCATTTAGGGAATTATGAAATAAATGCACTCAGTCTATCAAAAAAGGTAATTCCGACTATTACAGAAATCAACTTAACTAATAAGTGGCCCTTACCCTTAACAATACTGGAAAACTATCAAAACCATGGAAAATAAAAACACATCCTCTCATTTACCTATTGCAATAAAAAGTGATGGCATTTTCACTAACAAAGCCAAAATGGCTGCCTGCTTCAACAACCATTTTGTTAGAGCAGGACACGCCTATACTTCACCTACTACCCCTATCACCCCTACCAATACAGCACATAGCACAAACCCTTTGCCCTCAATTAACCCTCACTTCTCCTTTCAAATAATTCATGAAACGGACGTACTGAGGGAGCTGCTCAACCTGGATCCATACAAATCAGCTGGACTGGATGCCCTATACCCCTTCTTCCTGAAGTTAGCGGCTCACATTATAGCGGGCCCCATCTTTGTTTATCCTCTCTCTGCAGACATGTGAATTTCCCCAGGAATAGAAATCTTCTGCTGTCACCCCTCCCTTCAAAGGGGCTGACAGCTCAGACCCAAACTGCGACAGACATATCTCCATTTTGCCCTGCCTGTCCAAGGTCTTTGAGAAACTTGTTAATAAACAGCTCAACCTTCCTAGTATCTAGCAGTATCCTTACTCGGATGCAATGTAGTTTTAGAACTGGTCACAGTTGTATATCCGCAACTCTTAAAGTTATCAATGACATCATATGCGCCATTGACAAAAAAGAATACTGTGTTGCTGTGTTTGTTGATCTTTCTAAGGCCTTCTATTCTGTGGACCATAACATTTTGCTTGACCGGCTCAAAGACATTGGACTTGCAGATAACTGTTTTGCTTCGTTTAACAGCTATTGCTCTGGCCATGTACAGTCTGAAAGAGCTGAGGATTTCCAGTCTGATCCTCTGGATCAGAAGGTGTACTGCAAGGGTCCATTCTAGACCCCACGTTATTTAGTATTTATACTAACATCGCTCTTGCTGCAGGTAGCTCCCACATCCATTCGTATACCGACAACACAATCCTGTACATTTCTAGCCCCTCTCTAAACACTGCTGTCTTCTCGCAATGGAATCAATAAAAAAAGGAAGAAAAGACAATTTAGAATGAACAGAACTGTGGCCCAGCTCTGCATATAGGAATCGGACTGAGGCCCTTGAATTTAAATCTGTAATGAGCTTACTGCTGGTGCTGGGGGGGCTTCAGCTGCCCGGCTCGGAGCCGGAGAGACATCGATCAAACCCTTTATTCTATGATGTTTGTAATTAATATTTTTGTTAAACTTCAAATTCTTCCTGAGCTATCCATCCCTCGACCTGGAGGAATTGAAGAACCCCCCACAATCTCCAAGATTTTATTATGATTGGGTATAAAATATCAACCTATTGAAATACTTCTTTGGATTAAAAATATGAAAAACTAATGACATCATCCTCAATTAAACATGGTGCCAATAACGTTTAAACACTCACATTGGATATCAAGGACAATATTACCAGCATGTTAGTGTTCTGGTATATGCCTTTATGTTTCTCAGCTGTGCCCAAATACAAAGCTGCTAGGGTAGTTCCAGTAGATAGATCACCAAAATACCAGCTGATTGGCTTCATCAACATACAGGCCTCTTTTCAAAACCATAATTGTCTCTGAATTATAACTTCCACCTTCCAGGCCTGTCTTGCCTGTAAGCATACTGTCTAAAATTGGCACGCAGAGTGCTGAAAACCTATCTGCAAACATTTCAACATTTCAAAAACTACTTATTCAAAACCTATAAGAGGTGAAATTACATGGCAAATATATATAGCCAAAACATCAGGACACAATATCAGCATCTCTCAAATTTGCAATTGTTCAGTAGAATTTCATCAAACTTTAAAAATATCAAAAAGTTTATGAACTATTCAACAGATTACGTTTAATATATTGATAAAAGATCAAATATTTATGCCCTAACTGCATTTCAGACTAATACACTGCACTGGTAACAGAGTCGTCGCAACAGGGCAGGCAAATTAGGCAATTGCCTAGGACCCCGAGCTAGAAGGGGGCCCCCAAAGACCGCTGTTTACATTGGTCCACAGCAACGACAACCTGAAACCCCCTTAAATACCTTGCCATGAAGAAGACACTGCATTTACATGTCCTGAACCTCCTTATAGGGAGCCCCATGGTACTTGCGGGCTGTCAAAAGCTTATTTATTTATTTTAATTGTTTGTATTTTTCGGTAATTGGTAATGGGTACAGTACAGTATGGAACAGCTTATCAAACATTATTCAAGTCAAGGAAAGGAGAAACACTTCCTTAATTGAGAAAGGAAAGAAAACAAAACAAAAATACATTTGATTTATCTGTGTAAAAAATATAAATTAAACATAAATCTTTAAAAAACATGATTATTTATTTTGATTCTCATCTCTTTGACATAAATCCATACCAAACAGTTCAGTTCTATAAATAGAATGGGCAAGGATACACAGGGACAGGGTGTTGTATCCGATCAAATCAACTTCTACAGCCCATATTCTAATTTATAGCCCATATATAAGAACTGCAAAAAAAACATTTTACTGGGAGAAAAAATGTTTTAGTGGAAGACAGGAATGATTCTTATCGCCTAATTTTTACTGCCACTACATTATTACTCAGACAGCATACAGATGTATTCATTTGTCTTTCAGTATAAATGGAAATGGTAAGCCTGTAATTATGATGGTCAATCAACTGACCCACAGAGAGAGCAAGAGAGCTCTTTGCAGCAAAGGGTTCTAAATATGCACATGAACAGATAATACATTGGCCTGATATTGTGACAATGCACCAGATTATATGTAAATTAAAGTGTCCTGTGACATTTCCACAATTCAAGCTTTAACATTTCCTTCAATCAGGGAATGAATGATTTCATAAGTAAAAATCAGTGTAACGTTCAGACTTTATTTCTATATTTATGTGTCTGATATTACAAAAGAAAGACAGGATGGCAGTCCACGTCACTCATTAAATCTCAGTCTGTTTGATTTAGCATTAAGAAAGTATTTTGATACGCTCACCTTTTTGTTATATTGCATATAATATATATATATATAAAGTATATATATTCACACATTTTTCACATTTATTTTGCAAATCTATTACATTGAGAAGTGCACATATAAAGTAACATGAGCTCTCAGGCCCTTTACTCAGTATTTTTGTTGGATCACATTTGGCAATGTACAAGCTTTGAATTAAGATTTAGGAATGTAGTTCTGAAGATTTTCTCAAGCTCTGTTGGCTAGGACATGGATTAAACGTGGACCACCATTTTAAGGTCTCTCTCCAGAGATGTTACTTTGGATTCGGCCAGGGGCTCTAGCTGAGCCATTCCCTGCGCACAGGGACTTTCACAGAGTTGTCTATAGGCTAAATGCTTCATGGCTGCATGGCTTCCTCCAAACATTAAACCTAGAACTAAGGATAAACAGTTCCATTGTGGGCATATTTTCATTCACTTGCTATTTTGAGTGTTTTTCATTTACAAGGATAGCATCAACCATTGCAAACATGACAGCCAGGGTAAGGCACACACATTGTGTTGCTAATATCTATAAAGTCTCAGATGGACCAGAAACCTATAATTTGCATATGTTCTACTTGTGGATACTGGATGTGGATGGAACAGCTCATGTCAAAACTGAACATCTACAAAGGCTCAGAAATGTATTTTAGACAATCCTAATATGAACATACAGAATTCTGTTTTATTTGTAGGTAGCTATTTATCCCATGCACCACTAAAGTCAATGAATTTTGTATGAGATACAAACTGAAATATTAGTTACCTGGTATAATATACCATATATATATATATAATATACTCAACATACTTTCTTTTATAACAGTACCTAGTCTCTTCTCCCATCTTTTACCATCACCTAGCTAAGACTGTACACAAACAAGAGGTGGACACCACTTTTCATGTTATCTCTATTGGTGGGATGCCTATTTCATAAAACGGTCATACATATATATGTCACTGGACTGCAAACTATTCCAACAATACACCTACCAGTTTGTAGGTGCATTACCACTACCGGTACTTTAACAACAGGATTCTTCTTTTTCTGTTTGTTGTTTCAATACTACTGCAACTATCCTTTTTAGGTCCATTACTTATTATTTATGGTGTACAGCCTATACAACCCCTATCCATTTGCTTAATCAAACCACAATTTACAATCACATCTTATTTTAACCTTAACCAGGGCCTTAGACATTACACGTTGTCTCACACAGCTAAAGCTGCAGCCACACACTTCTCATCTGATGACCAGGCTCATAGCACCACCTGCTGAAAGTGAACATTTGTTCATACAAAAACTTCTTGTTTCTTGGCGCCAATTTATTCAGGAAAAGAAGATCTTAAGATGTCTCACGTAGCATCTGGAAGCGTTTGTGTGACCTCAGGCCCCCTCTAAAATTATAACTGTTATGAATCACCATCTTGTCGTTTTTTATATATTTAAAGCATATGAACTAATATATACATTATTTTGAAATCTCTGAGCGGAAGTTCTTCTACTAGCGTCCCTGGCCAACACGAACTGGGAATGAACCGTCTGTCTCCTTCGTGGTAATTTAAGAAGGAATCGCCAGAAAACACGTACGTTCCGGTAGTGTCTGCGGAACGGGAGGCTGCAGCGACCCCCGTGGACATGGACACCGCGGTGTCACACCGCTGCTGTGTTGACATCACAGTATTTGTCTTTCCGGTGCTCCATATTAACTGGTTTTCATATTAACTGGTGATCGATTTCCGGTTTAAGGGAAGGCCTATGTTGTCGGCGATCGACGGTTGCAGATTCGTCGGTTTCTCCGCACCTGCCTGTGTGTCTATTATGCGTGTGGTGACATAAAGACTTGGAGGGGATTCGATTTACGATCAATGTTTACCTTCGTGTGCACATTCTAACGGTGACTAGTTTACGACAGAGCACACTCACAACAACCGACTCTTAATGCTTGTGTGAAACGTTTGCATATATGAAAAATGCTTTGTTGGTTTGCTGTAATGCTTTGTGGATGTTGTGGAGGGTTTTGCTCACACAGGCAATGCAATCAGAGAAACATAAAAACAAGCCGTCGCTATGCGCCAGCTGCACAGGCTCCTGACACAACGTGAACCAGGTTTTCCTTTATTTTTATGGACTGCAGCCTCCGTACTGTCTGTAGCGTGTATTAACACGTAGGTCAGTGGACATTAATTGGTTATGTTTATGTTTTTTGGCGAAGTCTTTATGTCACCACACGCATAATAGACACAAAGGCAGGTGCGGGGAAACCGACGAATCTGCAACCGTCAATCGCCGACAACATATGCCTCCCCTTAAACCGGAAATCGATCACCAGTTAATATGAAAACCAGTTAATATGGAACACCTCAACACAGTCAGTTATTCTCAGATCAGGCTACACAATAATTAATTGAAATATTTGTGTGAACATTCCCCTAGGTTTCATTGAGTACTGGATATAATGAAACTTTAGCGAGATGATTCTATGTGATCAGCTGGGTGAGTTATCCATGCTCTCCAGAATTGTTTACACAAGAAGCTTCACTACTGGGCTGCACAGGTCACATGCTGACATTACGAGCTCATGTGGAAGCTCACATCCTGTAATCAAATGTATTATTTATTTGAAAAAAAAATATCTTAAGGAATTGTTTAGCTGCCACTTGACTACATTCAAATGAAATCATATTTTATATGCCTTTCCATATTCACAGGATGGCACCAGTAAAATAATGCTAAGATTGACGGAGACCAATGTGTGCTGCTCTTGTAGAGCATTAGAGCATCATTTTAATTGATTGACACATTTTATCTATTTCAAATGAGTCACCACGCTAAAAACTACCCAACCCTTTGCTTTCTTTGTGAATACAGCTAAGTTAAGTGATCGATATATGGGTGTGCTTGATTTGAAAAACTAGTTTAAATGAAATCTATTCACTTACAATATGATTCAAAGGAGACATTTAGTTCTGGTGGCAGTAATGGTAGCATTACATTTCAAGCATATCGTAAGTGAACACATATAGTTAAGCTTCCTATCACTTGACTTTATCTGGCTGCTTTTTATCACAGTCATTGTTTCCAGGTGGGACATGAGCCTCTTCCTCCGACCATGGGCACAACTATGTTCCAGAGATTTTTTTTTTACCTGCCTGGCTTCTTCTCCTATGGTGAGTGTTGTGTGATTATTCAGTGTGCCACTGTTTACCCGGGTTCACTATATATTGAATGCAGCTGACAGTAGAAGAATATGTTTTCAGCACATCATATTTTGAAGGTTGATGGAAAGAGGGGACTCTTCCGAGGCCTCTCGTATCGTATCCAGTCTAATCTCCCTTTTGGTCAGGAGCAAAGTAAAACAGGTAAGCAGTAACAAGCATACCAGTAACATATAGACATAAATTATAAAATTAACATAAATATAAATAGATTTGCAGTACGGTTAAACAGTTAAAGTGTCCAGATGTGTTTTATTTCTGATGTGATGGTTCTTTTCAGCTCAGGAGGTCCAAGAAAAAAAAAACACAGTTTTGCTAATAAAGTGAAAAAAAGTTGAGTTTAATTGTCTTGGCTTTTAATTTGAAACACTTGTGTGTTGTGCGTGTGCTTCTTCTTGCCCCTGTTAGCATCGACTGCATGCGGATAGTTTGTTTTTTCTAAAAAAATCTATTTTATAAATGCTAAAAATGATTACACAGCATCTTTTCTATAATTTAATCAAGTGATAAAATGTGATGTTTTGCCTACCAAATTAGGTCGGTTGAAGCTCAGCTGTCATATCGTGACACTTTCCGCTCCTCTAATAAAACAGAGTGAAGAGTTGCTGCTGCAACACTGCCAATTTCCCCACTGTGGGACAATAAAGGATTATCTTATCTTATCTTATCTTATCCTCCAGAGTCTGTCCAGAGTAGCCACTCATCCTTTTCATGGTATGTTCTCATTAAGCCTTAAGTTTATGCCAACATACAACTTCTCTGTGGTTATATTGGGTTGTAATCTGGGAGTTTATACCTGATCTGCTGAAGCAACCAAAGTTATTATTATTATTTTTTTTCAATAATCCCTTAGTCTATTAAAGTGCAACCAATTGTGATGTTGCTTATCACAGATATTCAGCAATGTTTTCAAATGCCTTGATTTGTCGAACCAAAAAAGTCTAGCAGGTATAAAACTGTATCTTCTTCTAACAGGAAAAGGTACCTTTTGCAAGCTAAAACCATAAAAGGTTTGTCATTTTTGTGGATAAATAACTCAAAATGGTTTTACCAACCATTTAATCCGTGTGTAAAGCTGGTATTAGAATGACATATTCTGTGTAAAAACCTGTTTTGACTTCTTTTGACAGTTATGTCGATATGTTGTATGGCCCAGTTTGTTGGCAGAGGTCAAGTAAAGGTAAGATATTGCAAATGCCATCAAGTTTACAATCCCACTAGTCTTTAGAGAATAAAATACTCACAACTGAATGACCAATAGATGAGGAAAAAAACATCCTTAACTTTTAGTTATGAGGTAAATTTATAAGTTTAAACGCCACCTCTGTTCCCTAATGAAACACTTAATCTGGGCTTCAGCAGCAATACGAAATGATGCGCAACAGACCAATTATTTAACGGTAGTGTGTGAACAGTGAGGCCCATAATCAGGTTTATGTTCATAAACTATTTAATAAAGTAACTGTTGAAGTTTATGCTTTAATTTCATTCTACTCAATTTTATTCATTCGTCTCCTGACTCTGTGTGCTTGTGCGCACAAGGCAGTATGATTCTAGATATGAGGAATTTAAAGAGACTTTCATGTGAATTGTGACATGGCGGCAGCCAACAAATACAAGGCACCTAGACTGCACATGAATGACACAATGCTAGAGTAATAATCAAAACCAGTTAAATTTGGACTGACTGTCAAAAAGTATGTCATTTTAGGACACAACCACACAAGATTTTATTTTACATTTCAAACATAATGAAGGGCAGGGTTATATTTATATCAAATAGCTGAGGTACATTAGAGATGTTTGCTCCTACAAGTTTACAAAGAGTCAGAATTCCCTTAGCTGAGAATCAATATTTTATATAATTATTACTATTTTTATAATGAAAATGTGATGACAGAAGACAGGGTTTATACAGGGAATCACTTAATTAACCATAAGCATAAAAATGCTGTGTAAACCGTCATGGCATCGGGTTTGGGGATCATTGTCAAAAACAAATTACATTAACCAGGTATAAGAGATTCTAAGTGTCAACTTAGCAGCTTGTTCTGTTTTTTTTGTTTAGAACCTGGACCTTTCTGAAAACTCAGTATGGAGCTGAGATGTGAGACCAGTGAGGGAACCTGTAATGAGAGATAAGCATGTGGACGCAATTTCAATCCTGATTGTAAATGGAAAGCTAGGCCACTATTAATAAAAACTAGAATACACAGAGGCAATTAAACTATGTTACTACATTGAATGGGTACTACAGATAAAATTGTGACAGTCATCAAGGGTTTTCTAATAAAATCTTCAGGATTGTAACGTGTATGCATAACATTAAAAGAACATAGTTTCAGTCGAAAAACACTTCAAGTATTAGGATCAACTGTAAAATGTGTTATTAGTGGCAGATCTCTTTCATCATCTGCCACAAACCACACTGCGCTGTTGTCATTGGTACATTAAATAGTGTAACATCAAATGGTAATGGAATTTTTTGTCACATTTACAGTGGGGTGATCAGCTGTTTTATCAGCTTTTTTAATGAGGAAGGAGTTGCTGGATTTTATGTGTGATTCATATCATAATTTCTTAATTGAGAAGACATACATATTTACTTAGATACGTGACTGTAAACCATCTGAGCCATATTTTGTGTTATTGCAGGTCTCATAGCCCATGTGCTTGGAGAGGTCCTCTTCCTGTCGTGCTTGAACCTCCTGTCTCACTTTATTAATTTAGACTTTATTAAAGTCTATAAACATATAAAAAAAATAAAAAATCAGGTTGGGTCACATGTTAAACATGACATGACATTTCCTCAACAAAAAAAGATTCAGGTCATAGCATCAACATGATTTATAGCCAACTGAAGCTGGACTCTGTATTCAACAAAGGGATGTATGTCAAGACATGTCATGCAAGTTAAGGAAAGTGTTATGATATAAAGTCTTTGGCTCCCAGCGTGATGTCATCGTGATTGAAAGGGGGTGAGGGCGCTTAGTACAGGATCCTTCCTTCCCTAAGCTTAGTCAGCAACAGTTTTCCTGATTGCACTTGATCTAAGCTCTATTTGAGAGGTGACCATCAATATTGTGAGTTTCTTAGTTCTTTATTTAGTAAAGGATTTTATCTGTGAAGTTTCCTGTGAATGTATTGATTTTCTCATGGCATTGTCACATGCTATACATCTTCTGTAGTTTGGCTGCAATGTGGGTCAGTGAGGTCAGTTAAAACTCTTGTTGCTCAAAAGTCGACACTTGAAGAAGCCTAACAGCTTAAATAGTCACACTGATTACTTGATTGATGTATAAATTATGTGTTAGAATCTAATAAAGATATGGAAGTTAAACAACAGCTGATGTTTAGAGTTAATTAATACATTTCCTTCAGCTATTTAAACTCTATGGTTTGATTCCATTTAGTTTTTAACTTTTTCCATTCAAAGCCATTTAAGATTAATCTCTTTATTCGTGTTTCTGTTGCAGTTCAATCAGGTCTCAGCAGTTAGTAGCAGATTTTTGATATTTATCAATTCTGCAAATTAATGCAATGTTCTTTTTTCTAGATTGCAGTGAGTGTCCTTACATATCCATTCATGTTGGTGTGAGATGTTATGGCTGTCAACACAAATTAGTATATCATGTCTTTGTACAGTGTTAAATTGAATATGGGTAAAAGTGATTTGCAAAAGAATGCTTTCAGTTCCTATTTAAAGTTTACATTGTTTCCCAACTTTTATGGACTTTTAAGAACTTTTCTGGTTTGTCTACAGTGCTGATGTTTTAGAGTTTGTGTTGTCAGTCTGGCTGCAGGTCTTCCTCTTTGTTCTCCTTTCTTCTAGTCCTGTCTGCATTGCTGGAATCACCTGAGCCACAAGGTATGCTTACTCAACCACGCTGGAACACAACAGGATGGGGGACACAATATTTTTTTATTCTCACAGTTGTCTATTCTGAGCACTCTACATTTGTATCCCAGCTGGCTTCAACTACTATCTGGCTCTTTCTCATTTCCCCGCTTCATGTTGAGCTACAACATAATGCTTGGATTTCTTAATATCCCACTTTGACTTCCATTCATTATTCTTCTTTCAGGTTTAATGGTACTTGGCATCCTTAAAGTTGAATAACCTCCACCTTGTGGTTTAAACCCTAGATTATTTCTTGTTTTCCATTAAATAGAGTTCTCCTTGACAGAAGTATACAAGGCCGCAAGGCACACAATAAATCTAACCAGGTCATCTATTCCTTAGGAATGGTAACCACAGGAATAAGCCTGTGGTGTACGAATATAATTTCAAAATTACTTGTTTTTGCAAGAAATATCATTTTTCTCATAATTAAAAAATCTAACCTTCGGGTCTGAGAAGTGAAATCGGCAGTTCCTCGTGTGGCCACTTGAGGTTAGTTCCAAACGTGAGTAAATACCAAGAGAACCATGATAAAATGCCCAGAAATACATGTTTTACACATACAACATATATTTTTGGATTAGCCTTGACTTGGCATAGTTAAGCAAGATGACAAAGGCAGAAACCACCCTCTTGAGCTTCAAAACCACTGTTCAGAGCTCTATGGGTGATGTCACGGACACTACGCCCACTAATGTATACAATCTGTGGTCTCTGCAAGCTAAATTGTAAAACGATTTGAACTTTTTAGCTTTATGTGTTAAAATGTTACAGTTTCTGGGAAATGTGTATTTATTCAAATGAGAACCCCTCTCCCATCTCTTCCTCCTTTCCAGGGTCACTTCTTCAGAGAATCCATCTTCTTTTTCTGCCGGCTGCCTGTGACCTCACTGCCCTCCATGGATGACTAACGTCATTATCGTCATAATCATCACCCTGTTGGGATCTTAGTCCTACTTGTGCAAAAAAAAACATTTCCCAAAGACAACCTTAGCCAGAGCCTGCCTGTGAGCCTCTGTTGTACAATTGTAGCAGGAGCAGCAGAGAAACAGTTCATTTCATTTTTATGACGGGACCTTTGTTTCAGTTATGCAGGGTAAGAAACAGAGGTTTCAGAAAAGTGTGCAAGTTCAAATGTGTTAATACACTGCAACTCTAATGTCATGATCTTCTCTCTATAGGAATGACTGAAAAGAATCATGGATACTGCATGAATTAATGCAGTTTCACAAAGACCAACACATTCTGATCAGTAACGCAGTATTGTGACCAAGTGAACCAGGGGCTGTTGTTGCTGCAATTGTTTGAGATGTGTGATCAGGAGATGGTACAATGCAGAATGTGTGATGCATGTAAATTCATCTCTTATAGCAGATTCCTAGTTAACGATGTGACATTAGCAAATAACATAAAAATCTGCTATATTGCTGTTTTAAGACTGCTGAGGAGCAGCCGCTGTGGCCAAAAAATATCATTACAAGGTAACAGAACTCAGAATGAACTAACTCTGAAATGGACTTGTTTAAGATTCTTGACTTGTTGTAGGTATTTATCCTATATGACGTGATAACTACCTGCATTTATTCATTGTGTAAAGACATGCAGGTCATGCAGGATCTAGTTATGGAGATACCCTTAAGACTTGAGGCTTCAGTCAACATGTCACTGATATGCCATCACAAGCTTTGAAGCTTTAATATGCCTGACGTGACATAAGACATGTTGCATATAAAGCCTTTGCAGTTAAACAGTGTCTTTGCTCCTGTTCATGGAAACAGCTCATGTCTTGATTTGCTAAGACTAAATAAAGGATTGCTATTTTTATGGTGTATGTGTGTATGCATGTTTATCTTTCTATACCTGTTAAGAACAATTCAGCTCAAAAAACATTGTTATGAAATTTGGTCTGGTCCTATCAAATCAAATGAATAAAATGTTCTTTGTATAGTCCAAATTCCTAAATAACAATTTGGCTCATATAGGGCTTGCAATGTATGCAACATTCTCTCCACTTGATCCTCAACAACATATTTAGTTTTAAATAATCACTTTAGTTATTGAATACAACCAGTATTTTGGATTAAAATTCTGTTTTATTGCAACGTTCATGAAGTCATGAACTACTCAAGAGTTGATGTGAGAAAGTTTGCAGTTGGCACATGAAGTCAAAAGGGATTAAGCGTTCTTACATAAGAATTGTGACAACTATTAATTGTTCATTAAAATATGAATTTGCAACAAGCATTCTACAATTTTCCCGATTAATATACGTACATCAATTTTTCTTAATTTTGTAGATAATCAGCTTCGTTAATACTTTATTTTGAAACCCAGACGTGGGTCAGCTGTCTGTGGTTACCATAAAGGTCAGAATATGGACGCACTCCAAATGTTGAGTGGGACTGTTTTGTCCATAGATATATGAATGTCGGCTGACTTGACTGCAGTCCAGGAGACGTTTGTGTTGTGTGTACATCACTACTGTCTTTTTGTGACGGGATCTTTCGGGAATGATGTTAATATAAATAACAGGTCTGAACCGTAATTGCAATATTTGATTTGGTTGAGTTTTTTTTGTGTGTAGGGGCCACCGTACAGAGCAACCCGGAACTGAAGTCCATTATGAACTGGAAGTTCTTTCATTTTACCTAAAGAGGGAGAGCTCTCTGCTTATTTTATTTATTTTTTTACCATGGTGACTGTCTGTGGACCTCAACCAACAAACAAACTCTAATTTCTGGCCTAAGAGCAACCAATCAAATCAACACACCGGAAGTCCCATGGTGGGCGCTGATCGTGTCATCGACTGAAACAAACACGACCGTGTGTTATCTGTGCTCTTCAGTTAGACGCAGGGAAGGTGTTAGCGGCCTACCGAAATTTGTTAGTGACGAGCTCGTCGGGAATCCCAAAAGAAAGAGGGTAATGTAAAGTTGTAATTATTTAATCACATTTGCTATGTTTTAAACGCCGGCTGCACTTGCCTTTATGTACGTTTGTTCCCAACACGTTGGCGTACACTGAAGCAAATAGCAGTTGCAACAAACCCAGACGCAGCTCCTCTGTAAATGTGTATGAATGTGAGCATATAACGGGGCCGCAGTACAGTTTGGTTGTTAAGTTGGAAATAGAATAACAGTCAGGAGAGATTTACTTTCTTGCGTGGTTGTTTGGCCAACTGCGAACACCACGTTGCGGTTGTTTTACTAGTCTGATGACTATCGTTAGCATACCACCGAGTAACACATCTTGCTAAACAGCAGAGCATTATAAAGTGGGCATTAGTTTGAACTTGAACCGCCTTTTGTGACTGTTTTGGTTTAGTAGAAACAGTTGCATTTCATTGCAATGGTTTTGTTATGGCCAGCCTACTCCAACGACATCCTAACGTTGGAAGGCAGTCAAAAATGTGATTTACCTTATTCATTAGTATATTTAACAATTTACTTTAAGTGAACAATATTTGTGACGTTTATGAAGTGAACAAATTGCATTTCTGTTATGAAATCTTACTTTTTTGGTGCCCCATCAGTATTCCTAACTTATTACTGTGCCCTAATGTAATGTAATGTAAAATCTACTGTGGCATAATTTTTTCCCTTAAAAGAGGTTTACTGCCTGACAAAGACATTGAATTTAAGCCACCACATATCTAGTAATCTATATGAAATACTTGACAGTTATAGAAAGATCATGCATAAATCTCATTTCCAAAGAACTGGCATCTTCATTGATTTGCATATGTCCGTTAACCGATCCTTAATGTTTTCTGTCATAATATTGCCCAACCTCACGCTATACATTTGCCCTTTTCATGAAATATCTGACTTCTGTTTTGTTTCTCACAAAACAATTATATTTCATGAAAGTATGATTATGATTGCTGACTTTCGGAGAAGGGGTTTGCCTTCGCTATAATAAACTGTGAGAAACCCAGCGGTTGTGTCACGTAGTTGGTAATGGTTAATGAAGCTGGCCACCAATACTCAGGTACTTAAAAAAAAAAAATCATTTATATGTATTCCTTAACTCCATCTACCTAGCTCATCTGTTGGAGCAGAAAAAAGATAGACGGAGTTGCTGGGATTCAAGTATCCCTCATCCCCATTGTGCCCTGAGATGACATCACAGCAACCTCAGCTCCCCAATGCTGTAATTCTTCCTCAGCTTGCCCAGAACTCCTCTGCTCAGCAAGCGCGGCCCCATCTCCCAGCCAATCAGCTGCACTCCAGTCAGAGCAGTGTGAATGCTGGGCCTTTGGAACACAGAGGACTGCCAGGCAGGCCGGGCTGCTCCGGGGTGTCGGCAGCCAGCGGCGAGGTGGTGAGCAGGAATGTTTCTGCCTCCTGCTCCAACTCCAGCTTATCCAGGAGAGATGGGGGTTTTGAACCTTGGCCCGAGGAAGCGGTCATCAACTCCCATGGGCTGTACTCACTCCACCACATGTTTGACATAGTTGGAGCCCAACTTACTCACCGGGATGTTAGGGTACTGTCATTCCTGTTTGTTGACGTCATCGATGAGTATGAGCGTGGTGGCATCAGGAGTGGAAGAGATTTCCTACTTGCCCTAGAGCGCCAGGGCCGCTGTGATGAGACTAACTTCCGGCACATTCTCCAGCTCCTGAGGATTATCACCCGCCACGACCTTTTGCCTTACGTCACACTCAGGAAACGACAGACCGGTGAGTAAAGCAGCGTCTTTGAGTAAAAAAAAAAAAGCACTATAGAAATATTATTATTATTGTTATTATTATTGTTATTGTTATTATTATTATAGTCTTGTCCACAACGGTCTTTAAATGCAGTACAACTGTAAATTCTATTAAGAATTAGGTTTTCTTTTGTTAACCACATTTTCAGATGGCAGTGTGTTGACTCAAAAAATGACTCAAAGTCATCCAAAATACACATGCCCTTAGTGAAAATAAAATGACTTGTGTGTTATGTAACTCTGGCCTCAAATCTGAGTCTGTTCAATCAGCTATTCTAACAGATTTATCGAGACTGGGGGGTGGGGGCAGGCAGTTTTCATTATTAGTCGTGTGCTTGTGGTTTATTTGCCCTGCCCTTTTTTGTATCAATATAAATATATTAATTCTTGATAAACTCTTGACATTATTACTGATATCTTCAATTCAATAAATATTTCTCAAAAATATGAGAAATATACAACATTATTCACTCCACTGTGGGGATGTCACGATACTAGAATTTCAAACTCGATACTCAGAAAAATACTCAATACCGTGGGGATTGTGGCGCAATTCATGCAGTGCAAACGCGGAGAGAGGCCGTCTCATCTCTGCTCTGATTGCAGCTGGGACTGCTGTGCGAAGCTACTGTGAGACTGGCTGCCTGTGAGTGCTTTGGGACGGCAGAGGGGCTCATGGCAGCACCCGCTGCTTGTTGAGAACAGTAACTGCACAGCGATTTGTGCTTCTACGTCAGAGTCGCTAAACCAATACAAAACAGAAAAAGCTGCTAGATTTGTCGCTGGTTGCTTTTGAAAAAATGGTTGCCCTCGCCTTTCCCTGGTCGTTTGCTTTGTAAGCAAAAAACTTCCACACGCAGCTTTTGCTTCTGTCCCTTTCTACCAAAACTGACTGAGAAGGCCCTCAAGCAGCACTTACCATCTTTTTTTTTATAATTTAAAAAAGTGTTACGCCGGCGTCGGTAGTCAGTTCAGTGTTGATATGTTTTCATCCACATGTGAGGGGAGGGGCTGTGTGTCTGCAGCTGTGCCTGTTTAAGTTGTGTCAACTGGAGGAGGGACGTAATAATTATATTATGTTTTATTTGATGGCTGATATTGATACTTTTGCAAATTAGTATCTAATTGGATACTATTAGTTTTTATTATCTAAGGATACTTTTTTTTGACAACCCTACTCCACTGCCTAGGTTATGTCGATCTATCATTCCTGTTGCATGCCAGTGAGTGCAATAAACATTTCTGTTAAACAAGAATTGTAAGGGAGAATTGCAATGTCAAATCTATGCAAGAAAATCATGATTCTACTTTGAACCCATCAGTCTCAAAGCTTGATGCATGGGGTCCGTTTCCTCTAGTAAGGCAGTGAGAATGTGTGATGGGGAGAGACTATTTGCAAGCAATGGAAACCTTTTTCGATGGGGCATGCAGCTGGGAATGCTCCTAGTTCTAGTCCAGCTATTTATTACATTTGGTATATCTCCACAGTTGCTTTGTTGTTACAAAAAGTGAAGCAATTCAGGTGTTTTTATGTGCTTTTGTCCCTTGCATTCTTTTGGACATCAATGTTGTATAGTCTTCTACGTTGCCATCTCCTGGTGGATTAGAGTAGAACATGTTGGTTTTTCATATATCATCAGTCTTTATCTAATCTTCTCTGCCATTTAGTGCTCAAAACGATGGTCTGTAGGAAACCTGTAGTTCTTCAAAAAAGGTTTTCTTGCTTTTAGTTGGAATCCCAGGTGTGTCTATATCCATTAAATAGGAAAGTTGACTCAAAATCTCCCAAAAAAACAGTATTCAAAACTGCTGCAAGTCTATTTAGTCTTATTAATTTTAATTTAGAGTATTCAAACAATTAAATATATAATTTTATTTGTTCTCTTTCCTGCTTTTGTTCAGTCCCGCTGTTTGTTTTGCTGTCGCGTGAACATGAATCAAAGCACTGTGTGAACTCTGTCTTAAAAAGGTGCTAAACACACACACATACACACACATGTGCGTGTGTTTAGCACTTTTTTTAAGGCAGAGTTTACAGAGCCACATTATATGACATGCATTTTCTTACACTTGGTATTGTATGCATGAAAATATGCGGTTAAAGGATCAGGATCAACTGCTGTTTTCAGTATGTCCAGACCCTGTTGACAAGTACCTGGAAGAGACATCTGTGCGATACATTTCACCAAGAGGTATACTTCAGAGCAAAGACACTGCGCCTAACAGAAGAACAGGTTGGTTTGTTCAAGTTCATTCTCATACACTATAACAGGCAAGATTAATTAATGTCATAACTAATTACATGGTCTAGGTCCTCAGCCAGTCATTTGCTGTTCCCCATCAGGACCCCATGTCGGCCCTCCCCGAACAAAGCCTGTCCCTCCTGTACCAAACCGTAAACGGAAGAGAAGTCATTCCTCAGCTGACTGCAGAGAGAAGCAAACCTGTGGTAAAAGGAAGCACAACACAGCACACGTTATCAAAGAGTAAAATATAAGCTATTTGCTCCAAATACTGAGTCCTTCTATCCTTAATATTTGATATGACTGCTATGGTTACAGGGAGATTTTGAAATCTGAAACTAGCTAGTTGACCCTTAAAAGCAGGGGTTCTCAACGGGGGCGCCAGCACCCCCCAGGGGGCATTCAGAGAATGTCAGAGGGCACTGGAAGCAATATCTTTGAAAGGGGAAATTTATGTGAATTTGATGGGCGTTTGCTTTATAATTTATGTTTCATTGGTAAATTTAAGATTTGCATCAAAGAACAAGGGAAAAAATCCATGCATATGTTGAAACAGTACCACCTTCATTAAGCATACAAATTTGCAGACTTGAATTAGCATTGGGCATATAACATTCAGCATTACATGCTTTAGGTTTACGTGTGTAGGTGATATGATTGTCAAAGAGAAACCTAGTTATTGTCATGTAATGATGCATCATCCATTTCAGTCCAGATTTTTTTTCCCACCTTTTGTGGTGATCTTTGCCAGTTCATATGAGTTTGTCATGCTGTCAGGGAACTGCATGACCAAATCATACTGACATCTCTACTCCAAATATTTTTATTATCCTTGTTAGGATAATAGGTCAATTAGATCCCAACACTGGTGGTCTGGCTTTATAATCGGTTTCTTTTGATATGTCGCATCTGTCAGGTGGATGGATTCTTATATTCTGTTTTGACTGTATATATGGTGTATATCTTTTATATAATTTGATTTATTATGCTCTTAGTGGTATTCCCTTGTATTTGGCAATAATAAATCACTAGTCCAGGACATAGAATAGTCAGCTATATAAGGTCCTGCTAGCTGTTGACTGTTACTCATTTGTAATTGGAGGTGTCAACATTTCAAAAATTAACTAGTGGTTTTAGCTGTTGGGTATTTGCTATTTATTCAATGACCTGACCCATGCACTCTTCTTTTGCAGATATCCGCCTGCGGGTTCGTGCTGAATACTGCCAGCACGAGTCTGCGCTTCATGGAAATGTGTTCTCCAACAAACAAGAGGCAGTGGAGCGACAGTTTGAGCGCTTTAACCAGGCCAACACTATACTCAAATCGAGGGACTTGGGCTCCATCATCTGTGACATCAAGTTCTCTGAGCTCACCTACTTGGATGCGTTTTGGAGGGACTACATCAACGGATCATTGCTAGAGGCACTTAAAGGAGTCTTTATCACAGATTCCCTAAAACAGGCTGTTGGCCATGAAGCCATAAAACTGTTGGTCAACGTTGATGAGGAGGACTACCAGGCTGGTCGACGCAAACTGCTCTGTAATTTGGTGACAGGCAGTGTAAACTCAGCAGGAGGGAGCAAAGACTTAGTATCTTAGACACAAGCTCACAGGGGAAGTATATGGATGGGTGCTTTGCATCCACCAAAGGGAATAAAGATGTGGTTGTTTCATTTGAGATGCCTAAATTGTGTGTCTTAGAGGAACTAAGGACTTATGGTCGATTTCACGAGAGCCAAGTTCAAAGGATAACTGCTTGGGAACCTTAACAGACCATGCAAAGTGAGTTGGAAACAATGTTTTCTAAAAAGAAGCATACAGGATGGCATTACTTAGAATCCTAAGTGTTCTCTTCCTTGAAGAAAATGATCTCATATGTGGATTGACTTTAACTACTTTCTGGTTTCTGTTATGTTAGCTCATTGAAACACATTTGTTAACTCTTCTCTCCTGTTCCAAAGTGTGATTGAGTCATTTCTCATCCAGGATACATGCTTATCGTCAATGAGTTACTCCCAGTGGGAGTTATACCTTACTGTCAAAACAAGTGGGTCCTTTTTGCAGTTTTTTAAGGTATAGTACAGAATGATTGGATTAGCCCAATGAGAGTGTGTTCTGTATGTTATAGAAAGATACAGACCACAGTTGACATACAATTGGTTTGTCTGTGTCGGCGTGTTTCCTGACTTTTTCCAAGATTTAGCAGAGTTGTCTTTTCTGTAAAGATAGACCCTATCGGAGCCTTTTTATGGCTCATATTTGGTTACTGTAAACATTTTGGCGTCTTTTATTTCAGGTTCTCACATGGCCCGATACCAGCAGCTGTTATTATGTTTGTTTCCAATTGTCCAATCCCTACCAATATTTATTTACTGATGATTCTAATATCATATCCAGTAAAACACATTTAGAGTCCAAGTCATTCACTGGGGGTTTGTTGCCAGCCTGTACCTCTGGACCTCGCTCACCTTCTCATATATGTTCACAAGTGATCCAATCAATTATGTCCAAACTCATTTGTGCATGATGCCAGACCAAAGTGTAATAATTTAGCGGTTCTGTTTCTGTCAAGTTGAAGATGCGTCACTCAGCTATAGCTATACTTTTATACATTTAACCCTCACCAGTCCTCTTATGATGAGGTCTTGGGTCAGTCTACCAGTTGATGTGAGCAATATAAGTTTGCATTTTATGATTGTATAAAAAAACAATCAGTAATATTGTCAATGCAAGCTGTGTCACGAACCACTGACTGACTAGACATTCTTGTGGTTCTGTTTGCCGTCAGCTGTAGATTATGTGGTTGCACTATCATGTTACAAACATCACCCATCACCCCCTTTAAGATTACAGGAGCTGTAATCTCTCTTTTCATTCAGTGACTACATCCTTTAAATACTTGCTTTCTACAGTAGCTGAATTTGGCAGTTAAAGTAAATACCTTTTGGAATTTGTTCTAAACATTTGAATTCAATGTAAATTGCGAGCTATAGTATCATATAGATCCTGGTGGATACTGGGCTGTAGCGGATCAATGTCATGATGTATTTTTAAATTCCCCTAATTCTGGCTTTAAAATATGAAGTTGGGCAATTTGGTCATTATGAGTGATTGTAGTAACTTTGTTTGGTAATGTTTAATATCAGTCATGAATATAAAAACAATTATCCACATAATGCTATTTTGGGATGAGCTGATCTAAATGGTGTTACTAGAGTCTAGAGTAATGTCTTTCTCTTAATCTTATATTTGACATATTGACATGTTTGACTCATAATCATTGATAACAAATGTGTACTTAGTCAGCAAAGTATGGTTTTCATACAGTTCTTTACTGTGCATTTCTTACATCTTTATGCTTTTAACTAGCTGCATTACAAATATTTCTGACATTTTTTTTTATAATTTTGCCTCCGATTTTAAAATGTAATTGAACTAATGTCAGTTTTCCATCAGTTAAGTTAAGTTTTATGTTCTCAATTAAAAGTTCAATGTTTGTATTCATGGAATATATTCTTCCTACTAAAGAAGCCCTGTTTAATATTTGATGTCATACCCTCCATAGGTACATGTGAGAAAATGTTTTATAGAGAAGGCCTACATTTTATATTTTGACCACAGTGGAATTTCATGAGGTTGCAAGTTAGTATCCACTATAAAGGTTGATGTATGTTATGTTGATTGTATGTTATGTTAATGTTGTCCAATGCTGCTTTTCTGTTAAGCAACATTGCATGTAACCTGTTATGATCTCCATACATCTCAGAAGTTCACAGTGCTAACCTTTCGTAAAGACTGGATGTATGGGTTTCTTATCTATTTTGCATTTCTTTCAGAAAATTGGTAAGTAGGACTGTTAATAAAAGAAATGGATGGGTTCGATTGAAGTGTAAATCCTTATTTTTTTGTCACATGATAAATGTTTTGGTGAAAGACATTGTACATTGTCCAGATATGAAAATACAACCGTCACATTTTGTTCGGCAAGCCAAGTTTATTTGTACCATGTTTATGTGTACCAATGTCCTTGCAGAAACTTGAATGTAATATACACAGTGCAAACTATTCACCGTTTCTTTCAACACATGCGCTAAATGAAATTACAAAAGAATTGGTAGTTAGTCAAGTTGACCTGTACCAATAAAAGTGCTGTGTTAATATTTGCCATCGATACGCTGTAGTCAGTTAATTTATTGATTATTAAACTGAGCTTTGATTAACCACTGCTACAGCACGTCTGCTGTCAGTCCATTTGATCCAACTGTACAAAATAGGTTAAACAAATGTATGAAAATATGCTGATGAGGGCTGTGTAATTCTATCTATTAGCACTTTATATACAATACAGTTTATTACAGACTGTGCATTACATAGCTTGAGTTGTTCCAATGATCAGCATTGAAGTGATAGACTAAAATTGACCTTAGATTATAGAGAATCATTTTTTGTTAAACTTGTTTTTCATTATACAATGCATTGTTCATTGTGTCAAATTCCATGTCAACCTATTGTAAAAAAGTCTTGCTGACAATAATATAAAAACTTTGTGAGCTTGTGTTACTTTGTATGAAGGAAGAATGGCCCTGCAATATATGGTCAGCCCATAAACATGCACCTATTTAGATAAAATAAACCTAAATTAACTTGCTTAGTGAGTCTTTATCCCTTCAGTGTCAAATTTGGAAAACGTATGCAACCATATGCTGTGCATCCCACCTCGTCCTCATCACCATCTTCATGACCTGACGCTTGATATGGGTTTATAAAGATGCTTCACATCAATTCAGACTAGATTTGAAAACTGGGCTTGTCTGTTGATACTCTAGGGAACTGGTGAGGGGAGGGGTCAGGTCAAGAGGTGAGGAAGGCTGTGAAATTGTTGGTTGCCAGTCAGCAGTGGAGGTGGAGGTCACTGGTATCCAATAAAGGGAAACTGTGAGCATCAAGGATCTGGAATTATTTATTTGAGCAGGATGCCATAGTTTGGGACGGCATGAGTGCTTTTTAGAATATTTGGCAAGTTGAGGTATGGAGCAGCAGAGCTTGGCATCCATCTTATGACAGCATGTTTCACTGCCCTTTCTCTTCTAGCTGGCTTAATGCATTACATTAATTGAAGAGCACTTTTCAAAAGACTTTACATACAGCCTCAGAGCCTAGACATATCAGTGAAAGCTGTGGTCTGCTGTTTAACGACTTGTCCATTACGACCATGGCCACGTATATACAGTAGGATTCTGGATACTAAAATACATGCATAAACTGCCACATATTACTCCATAGCTACAATTGGCCCCTTTTCTAGTTTGTCAAGACAAAACAAAATAAAAATATGTGTTTAATTCTGTTACAGCTTTCTATAAAGCATTGTGTCATTAGTATTGCAGTCATTTTGTATTTTTCTCATACACCACTGCAATATGTTTGCAGTGCTAAGGAAAATCAAACTTAAATCACTTAGGTTAGACAAAATATGACTTCAATATGACTAAAAATACTACACAATAACCCAACACCTTATTATAATTCATGTCTAAATCAAGAAAACAAATGCCTTCTATTATTACAGTATCAGTCCATAATATGTGTGCTTAGTAGGGCCGCAGGTTTTGCCCAGTATATGATTAACTGCACATGAATGCAACAAGTGAAATACAAATTACTGAGGCAACATTCGATGGACAGTGAAGAAGACAGTGAAGAGTATGAAAATTGTTTTTTTCTTTGGAGTGATGTTTCAAGTACAGCATATTGTAAAAAATGATACTATTAAGAAGTAATAAGTGCAAACATGATCAGGACAATCAAATCACAGCGATGGCAGTGACAAGTGACATGATCTAGGTTATTGTATTATATATGGAAACATATTCCAATTTTCCACTGATTGTTATATATTGTATATCTGCTCCCTGGACGCTTTCAAAATGGCTGCCCACTGCTCTTAGGCCTGGTTACTTTGTGGACATTGTTGTGCTGGGTAAAATGCAGAGACAACATTTGGTGTGTGTTTGTGTGAGTGTGAATGTGCATCCAGGGACAAATAAATGATTGTTTGTCTGTTTATCTTTTCTATCTAAAGCAGAGGTTTACCATGGGTACTCCTAGGATCTGAAATCCCTTTTACTGTAGGGCTTGTTTCCCAAGATGCCATCCATCTCAGATACAAGGGACAGGGATAGCTTTGGGAGAACCTGTGGAATGAGAACAGAAAGGCTTAGTGTAGAGTGTACAGAGAGAAACAGTATGCATTTGAGTACGTCTTATATTAGAGACAGACCTTGACCTCTGAATGTCAAAAACATCTGTGGTGGATTTATATGTTTCGCTGTGGTTGTTTTAACAGGGGAGGAAGCTGTCATTCAAACTCTGATGTAGAATTCAACCAGACCAAGAGGCATTGCAGACAATCCATCTGCTGATGATGGGCTGATACTGCAAGGTAACTAGTACAGCGGATGTGTAACTATGAACTAAGCCCATTTAAATTTTGACTTTAAATGCCAAGTGTCTCAGAGGAAAGACACACCACAATCCTGCTATGACGAGCCAAAATGGAACCCGGATTTTAGGTACTTGTACTGGTCCAACAAATGTATAAAATACAACAATATCGAAATAAATAAAATTAAATAAGAGAATAGTTTGGGTCACAGGAAACTGATGCAGTTCAAAATAAACCCTCTGGCCATACTGTGTGCACTGTGTTTACCATTACATACTTGAAATGCTCGAACCAATGAAACTTTTAAATAATTGCTGAAGACTTAGCTCTTTTCATTGGCATACAATTTGTATCATACAGAGACACTTTGCTGTGTACATTGGGCTTGTTTATCACTTTGGTCCACTGTGTTTCTTTTTATGTGCTATGTAAATATTAACAAATTGACACCAAGAAAATGTATCATTGGGTGTTCCACAACGTTGTGACATCGGATGCCGCAACAAATTGGTTTTGTGTGCTGAAGGTATGCTCCCTGACCTGTATTGCTCTGATATTCTCCTTCAGCTGTTCAACTGTTGAAGCTCCCATCAGGACGGAATTCACACCTTCGTTCCTCAGACACCATGCTGTATGTATTTGCAACACAGGAGGAAAACATTAAAGCTGAAGAACATCTGGGTCAAAGATGAGATGCCGTAATTGATCTAAACAAAGAGCAACACATTGCAATTTTTTTTACCTATAGCCAGTTGGGGCAGAGTGCAACCTAGTCGTTCAGCAACTGCCTGCAACTCTTTCAGTTTCCCTTGCTGACGGTGTCCCTCCTCCCTTAGGATTTTGTCCTTCATCCATTGATAACCCTGTTGTATAGACGTTTGGTTTCATTTTAAACATGACTGCCACAATAATTTACTTGTTGAGGTAGAACACCGTGGAGACTTGTCTTCATCGGGATGGTATAAAATGTTTAAATTGGTTAGAATCAATTAACTCTTTTGAATTAATCTTCAGCAAGGAAAATCCCTGTTTATGCTTGCACATAGATAGATCAATGTGTAGCACCATGAAAAAAACAAAACATTTATGTACATTTGTTATTATTCATTGAATGTGTTTAGTTAACCTAAATCATTTCCCTGTGTAAGTTGAGTTTTAGTTAATTATTGTTTTAATTACCAGTTTTTTCATCCTATTATTAGTGCCAGAGTAACGACCCGTTGAAGGGCCCTATTGTTTTTGTACTAGTTATTCTTCAGATTATTATTTTTCATGGCCAAAGGATGGCCTTTTTTGGGGAACTTCGCTGGGACGAAAAGTCAGGATTTCTTTCACACACGTCAGGACTGGTGAAATATTTCCTAATTTGTGGTGTTTGAAAATAGGTGTGGCAAAAGGCCTTTATAGCACCCCTTGAAAATTTGAAAAATGGAGGCCCTCATTCCACTTTATTAGAATTAGAGTTAAATTAGAATTAGAATTGCACATCGTCCCACACAAACATGCACATGCAAACACACAAGTTGGGGGAAATTTGACCTCTGCATTTCACCCATCTGTGGCGCATGCAAGGCCACAGAGCAGTGGCAGCTGAGAGCGTCCGGGGAGCAGATGGGGTTAGTGCCTCAAAAACTCTCAAGGAAGTTGGCAACAGGAAGTTGGCCATTCTGATTACGAGCGCCCTTAATGCCTCGTTTTGGCCTTTTCCAGCCCCTATACGACATGATACACAGCCTTCATATTTTCCCCCATCCACTTCATAGTCGAAGTGTCATCTTAACATGATGTTCAACAAAACCTATGCGACAGATTTCGCATGATGTTTCATAGTCTAACGGTGGCGTCATGGCAAATTCACACCAGATTCACATTTCACAAAAACGCCTATAACTTCCCCTAACATGTTTCAATCATCTCCAAACCTCTTGTGTTAATTAACTTGATTAATGGCTAATAATTTCCCGTCATCAATCTCAAAACTTGTCAGGAGGCCCATCATAACTCTGAGATCACTTACACTAAAGCTTGTGTGATGGCCTTTCACGCTGTGGGTGGAGCTTCCATCCTTCGCCATGAAAAAGGGAATGGCTTTACCTTCTGCCAGGATTGGCCTATCACCATCAAACTTGCTTTGTTAGACAACATCACAGATACAAACACATTTTATGAGGGGGCAGGGCTTAATGTCTCTACAGCACCACCTATTCACTTTAAAAACATCAGCCCCTTGTCCTTATTCCACTGATCTACTGGGTAACATATTTGTCAGTTCCATAAGCACAAAAATGTCTCAAGAACCCATATGTTTAACTCAACAGGAAGTCAGCCATTTTGATTATAAGCGTTATAGTAGATTCTTTTGTGGCTGTTTTCATGTCACAAATGATTCACAGCCTTCATGTTTCATTCCATCGACTTCATCTTCGCTGCGTGAAATCTTAAGAAAATGTTTTAATAAAGCAATTTAAAAAGATATTTCATATTGTCTGGCAATAGCGTCGCTGACTATTTGGACATTTTTACAAAGTTGCATAAATACCACATAGAAAATACCATTGTCTTACTCATGTAACGTACTGTGCTGCTCCTAAAGTTTTCACACCATCCTTCAGAAAAAGTGTCACGAAGCTCCTCACAAGTTGAACATCACATTAAGTTAAGCCTGTGTCGAGACCTTTCAAGCTGTCGCTTTGACGTGGCCTCAAAGTTGGATCTTTCGCTTATCACTTGCAGGGACATAACTCCATACGTTACATTATGCACTCTTCTTCAGGGACAGGTTTGACAGCCCCACCAAACGGGCGGGGACGTGAGGGCCTGTTCATCACTTCTTGCTGTTTTAATTAATACTTTTGTTATTGTTACAAGGGGAAATAATGACAAGCTTAAATAAGAGAGTAAAAGAGTATCATAACTGTCTGTAGAAGCAAGCAATGAGAATTTAAAAAAAGAGCTCGAACACAAGTGTAGATGATGAAGTTGAAACTAAAATTTACTTTTGGGCATTCTTATTTTTATTCAAAGCTGCACTAAATGAAGACTGGCCCTCTGCTCCGCCGGCTAAGAACCAATTTCTGCTGACGGTAATTGGGGGAGGCGGTGGACTACCTGTGAGAGCGTCCTTCTACCAAGGTAGACGGGCGAATACCGACCAAATCACGACAACTGCGTGTGTGTGTATATTACTGCTTATTGGATTTCACCAGATTCTAAATACTATGCCGTACTGAAAATACAACAAAACTGAAATAAAATAAATGTTTTTAGCATAGCGATTCATCAGCTAATGTACGGGAAACCTAATTTGAAGCTGATTTTCTTTTTTCTTTACTATCAGCATTCCTCTTCCAGGTTCTCTGTTCTTCTCCGCAACAGCTGTGTCGTGTTTTAAGAACCTCCCCTTGATTGCCTGATCAGCGGCAGGTGTGTCCAATGTCAGCTCCCCATGGGTTTCAACAGCTGAACAGGGAAAAGCACTCCGTCTATTACCTCTCGAAGCGTGAGCTTGGAGATCCACCCGATGGATCTGGGCTGTGCTCCCTGGTTTGCCACGACGCGCCTTGAAATGTATGGTGACGGTGCGGTCCCCCGTCTCTCTCCGCGCAAACGGCGCTACCTGCCGGCCTATAGACGGAGTCGGCGGCTAGGACGAGCCAGCCGTGCTCAGAGGTGAGTGGATGGGGGATAGGTAATATTTGATGCAGCCAAAACATTTAATACATATATGATGTCACGAAGTACAAATTCTGTTTGGATTGTATGACAAATATCACTTAATCATAAAAGGGGTTGATTATTGCAGAGGGTCGCAGCGAAGTTTTTTTTTGTTTTTCAAAAGCTTTATAGAGGACCGTGCTGAAATGAATGGGCTCGGGAGCATGCGCCCTGAATGCTTTCTAAAACTCAAAATCGGAGAGGGAAATAACTAAACGAATGGAGGGGGGTTAATGTCGCGCAAGTAACCAGGACAAACGTGTGTTTTCGAGTTAAGCAATATTGCAGATATTACTGTAAAATAAATTGACAGTACGAGAACATTTTTTTATGGGTCTAAACTTCTCCGACGCAGCAAAGTGACGTGTACAGACAGTATACACAGACGCGCAGTTTTTGTAAGCAGCAATATACACACCGATTTTATGACCCTGGCTGGCGTCGTCACCCAGGGTCATAACAACTGTGTGTATATTGCTGCTTATTGGATTTCACCAGCCTCTAAATACTGTGCTGTACACTGACATTAAAAACATGATTTAACATGCAGAGGTTCATCTTCACTGTGCATTAATAGACTGTATATGGTGCTGAGAAGTCTAGATATTAAACCAACAAGAAGTCAGATCAATTGCAGATCAATATTGTATGAAATAAAAATAAGGGGAATGTAGAAATCAACAGATTAAACAGCGTAGTCTGTGTGTTCTGGGATAACGTGTGTGGTAAGCGATATATCCTCCCAATTGAAATATATTGGTTTTGAAAACTTGTTCATCCTCAAGATTTTTGAGAGCAAAACATGAGAATGATCACAAATCAATAGATTCATTTCTGTGACAGTTTCAAGAATAGAGGTGGTGGACTAGCTGTGAGGGCAAGGGTCTTCCAGATTTAGGATCACTGGTTAGAGTGTCACTGAACCACCACTACCCCAAGACCTGGAGAATACAGAGGATATATTTCCCCATGGTGTGTGTTTGCATGTGCACAAATAAAAAGCGTTCTTAATAGTTATTAATTAATTATAATGTTTTTAATATTTGTGAGACTGGGTTGGTAATTACTACTATACCGCTAGGTGGTGCTGAGTGAAAATAAAGACGGTACGGAATGTTGGAGTGTTTGCTTTCCTGTGCAACATTAAAATATGTTGTCTTATGACCTGTCCCTGATCCTTCCCTGTACACCCTGTATAAAATAACTGAAATCAGGTATAATGATAATGATAAATGAATAATAGTTATGTACAGGTTGCTGTGTGTTAGCCCTTGTAGTTATTCCATCTTTTTAATTTAGATTTTAAAAAGTTTTTCATTAAAGAATATTTTCATGGTGATCATTGGAGTTGCAAAACAGTTTTGTTTTTAATTGAAAGACATAAGAAGTAAATAAGGCACATTTGTTACCTTAAGCGAGGCACGTGAGGAAGGGGGGATTCCATTGTTATACTTCCCTGAGATGATCCCACAAGCCAGTGGAGACCATGCCATGGCTCCAATGCCTGTACATATACAACAGGGATTATAATTAACCAAATCATATAGCAGCACATACTGCAATAACATGCATTTATTTTGCAATTTTGTAATATAGGGTGTAGGAGGCTATGTTTCAACACACAAACAAAATTCAAACAAGAACAGTATACTTTAATAAAGTATTATGTATGTATAATTGGAAAATGAAAATTAATTTAACAACTCTGATTTTAAAAGTGACTGTAAGGGAGGTTAAGTTAATTATATAATTACTAAAATTATTTAAATAGTTTTGATACCGTATTAAATCAATAATTTACATTATTTATCAAGGGGTAATAGTGTAGAATAGCGAATGTTTGTGGTTTGTTTCAAGAAATGGTGATACAGTTGCTTTAAATTTAACTGAAATTCCCATGTATTTGTTTAGAACTAATAAATTGACCCATCTGTTTATTGATGTTGGTGTTGTCAGTTGTTGAGTGTTAATTGGTTCAAATGACAATCATAAGCATCCAGAAATGCAATATTATACTGATGAGTAGCACATTACTTCATAACAGTAACTCTTGGGACTTATTGTGTCACATAGAGAGGCAGCTGCGTACCTATCTTGTGGAAGAGTTCAGGAAGCTGAACTTCAACTTTCTCCCTTTGGAACATGTGGTACTCTGCCTGTTCACAGATAGGTGGGATCTGGTTGAACTGCCGTGCCACTGAGTATGCCTCCTACAGCATGCGCAGGGTACATTTAGTAAACAGTTCTGCTGCATACAGTCCTTCATTGAATCAAAAATGTTGACCCTTATTTGAAATGGACTAATAGGAAATCCACACAAACTCAATGTGCACACACATTACCAGGGGTAACGACCAATGGGTAATCTGAAAATCAAAATGTAGTGGAACTAAAAAGCCCCAAATTGATTATCACTAGCATCACTATATATTAAAAAAATGCCACTATCTCAGATAGTGGGTTTAATCTTAATGACAAAGAACCCTATAGACATTAGGTGTATGAAAATGAAATATTTACACCCATTAAAAATCAAGCCCTACATTCCAAAAGAAAATAAAAATAGATCAAGAACATTAGAATGGAATTGTAAGGCCAAGAATCAAAATACAACTAAATCAAGAATCACGATTTTCTGAAACACGCACCCCTAAATGACATATGATGCTGATGTCATCATTTGTTATTTTTACACTTTTGTGTGAACTCACCATGATCTCCATGGAGGTCCAGCGCGATGTACCCCAGTACATGGCCATCCCGTGGTTGATAACATGGGTCATTGCCCTTACTGTCTCTACCAAAACAACCCAAATCAGATAAGTAATTGAATTCCAATGATGATGATTTCAGTTATCAGTTACACAAATAATAGCTATAACAATAAAACAATGTTTAGTTTTGGAATGTTCACCCACAACTCCCATTACTATTCGATATTGACATCTATTTTTTTTTACTTATAAATGCCTCACTTTTTTTTTAATCTAGTAACTAGAGTAGCTTGGCACAGCCTGCCACTCATCACGCGTTTGTTTCCCTCAGTTATAACAGTGTCCAGCAAAATTCAAGTAAGAATTATTATCTGTGTACGAATCTTCTAGCTGCTTCCAGCACAGAAATCTGGAACACAGAGAGGATTCAGCTCCCAGCCTGCCCACTTTGATAGTTCCAACCAATGTTTTAGCAATTTAAGGAACTATGATCTATGTTAAATAGAATCTCGATAGCTAGGCTATGATCGAGTCAAGATACAAAGGCTGAGATCCATACAAAAAAGCTCATCACAATGCGTTGAGGGTTTCATTCCCCATAAAAAAATGATAATACATATATACACGTATATATAATAGATATAAAACTATACATTTGTTGGTGTGGATTATTTGGTTAAATATTATTATGCTGTTTGCCAACTGCCATTAACGCATTTGTGGTATCTGTGAATGATTCTGATTATGTATTATTAACTTTCCCAATATGCCCTGTTCAAATGTGCCTCCTCTGAACCACTCTCACCTGTATAACAGTTGTAGAAACATGACATTATTACAGATTGTTATTGGATTCCTGCAACTTGTGTACATCATCATAAAAAGGTACATAACCTATTTTGCTGTCTCATAATATAAAAGAGTGACATGCAAGTTAAAAAGGTGTTTACTCCTGTTACAAACTATATAGATTTAAGCCTGTATTCTAACTGATTTGGTAACTGAATTAAAATAGCTCTTTTATTTTCAATGTGTGGCAGTGGGGTGTGGTGAGAGCGCTGGCTGCTGGGGGGAGAGGCAGCCGAAACCAGACAGCTGACCGGAAACAGGTAATCAATGAAGTCACTATAAGGCATGTGGTTAACCTGGTTCTGGTCTCTCTTGCAGTAGGCTGGATCCTGGGAGGAAGTGAGGAGATGCCCGGCACTCCTCCAGGAATAGTGGGCAGTTATTGAATGAGTTTTATTTACTTTGAGGACTGTGAAGAGCCTCCTTTTTTAGTTTGTTCTGAGGACAGTGTGAAAATAAAAACCCTTTTCCCTGATATATTCCTTTGTGTCATCTATCGGACTGGTACACAATGCATTGCTATTAAAGTGATAAGCAAAAGCGAAAAGTTAATTAAAAGAAAGTTCACAAATGTCATAATTAATGGCAACACCACTGATATTCCAGCCACATTTGAACAGATTGTTCACATTGTTCTGTTCCCCTTGCCGCTATCGGTATGCACACTTGTTTATCATCCCGCTAATAATCAGATGATCTACTCACGTGCTCCAAGATTATACAAACCTGGCCCTCATACATCCACATCCATGTTCAGTCACTTGCTGTCCTGTATAAATCTCTGTGCCTTGCCCCCTAGTCCGTCTATTTTCCCTGCAGTGCTTTGCCACCAGTCTCCAATCCCAAACCCATTCCTCTGACTTCCTTTGCCTCTTCATACTCCTCAGGGACATATTAACTATACATTTTTCTGTGAACAAAGCAGTTGGATTTAACATTCAAGAAAAGGTTAATACCAACCACTGAGCATTTGCAATAGGACCTGAATGAACTAATGGAGTTATCAGCCACAAAAGGAACAAACCAAATAGCACCAAAATCCTATGAGGCAAATTGTGATTTTTGAATATGGGAAAAAATTCATGAATTAGATTATGCAGTATTAATATTTTTCGTTAGTTTGACTGTTGAAGGTGGCTATGCTTATGACAAGGTGATGTATGATGTATGAAACCCATATGTATGATGTATAAAACCCATATTTTAAAACAAAAGCTGCATTACATAAGGAAACGCTGAGTGAATGCTGCTATGCTGTGACGCTTTTCCGAAAATGCGGCAATGTATAATCGTTAAACTGGGTTGAAGGCTACAGCAGCATTGCTTTTATTTTGTGAATATTTCTGTGGGAATGCTGCTTTGTTGTAGTTTTGCCATTCACGTCAATAGCTAAAATAATAATAATAAAGAAAAAGAAAAGATGTATTGAAAGATAAGCACACACACCTTCTATAGGTGTGTTCGGATCTGGTCGGTTTGCAAAGATCACGTCTATGTACTCCAGTTGAAGTCTCTGTAATGATCCTCTTAGACCTGTTTAATTGGGATATATATGCGCAGTATATAAACATTCTGAGAGTTTATGGCTATTTGGGTGCAAATATGATTAAGTAGACTGACAGCTTTCTATGTCTTTGTGGTCTTGACAAAATGCAGGTCTATTCTTAATTTACAATGGTAGAAGTTTTTAAAAGCTTACCTTCAATTATGTGTTTTCTAGACAATCCTCTTTCCATTTCTGCTCTGAAATAACAACAAATCGCTTTTATTTCATAACTGAAGGTTTGCAATGTAAAACATGTTCTAATAAGTTATATATACATTAGCATTAACACTAGAAAAAGGCACATTTCCGTTATGTAACTTCTGATGTAGCCTTAGGTGTTGCCAGGCCATTCCATAAAAATTAATATGTCGGTCCAAAAAGCAGCCGCAGCACCATCTCAACCAAGCTTCACACATCTACATTTGTCTGACTTTAATATATGTCTTTGTAATGAATTAAATGTAATAAATCCTAAAACTTCACTAGTTCCACAACTGCTGTCAAGTGACTTGGACTGCAAGATTTGATCTCACATAACCTCACCACAATAATTTCAACCCTGAATGGAAATGATTTAACTAACTGTCTATCTAAAGTCACCCACACGTACCAGTTATTTGTAGAGAATATTGTAATATTGTGGACTGCTACATTATTTGTATTATCAATATTGGCAAAATAATATTGAGGGGGTTTCCGTGTTATATTCATTGATCAGTCTGCATTTCTGACAGGGCAATACTTTTTGATTCCTATTAAAGAGCAATAAATTGGCCTAGATGGTATTTTTCATCATTATATTTAATGTTGCCTTGGCCTCATTCTAGTAGGTGTATGGCAAAAGTGATTACTGAAAGAGAGATTAAACAATGAGAGATGAAGAAGAGGGGAAAAAAGGATAGGACATACTTTCCCCCCCAGAAGATTTTGGTGGTGATGACTAAACTGGAACGCCTGCATGTGAGAACCATGATACACAAAGACATCAGGTGGTGGGCGATGTATTCTTTCAAATACAAACAATACAATCAATACATTTCGATGACTAAACGCTATCATTTATTATTAACCATGCTGCTTAATTCAACACGAAAACTAAAATCTAAAAAAAATCACTATATCTCAATTGTTTCAAAGCAAATATATCCAAAACCCAAAGTAGTAACCTTTTAAACTAACAAACTATTAGAGCCCATCTCATTACGCAATTTTAGGCAATTTTCAGAATAACCCAGACCTGCACGAATGAAGGTTGATTTGTTTACCAATCAATATTTCAATATTTCATTTATACATTAATTATTGCCATTTTTTCAGTTTTTGTGTCAAACTCAAGGCTTTCGGGCCAGAACAGGCCTGCCAGAGGGTCAAATCGTTTTCACACAATTTTTTTTTAAATACATGATCCAGTAGTCTTTTTGCCATAACATTGCAAATTACTGCAATTTTGAAAGGGACCCTATCACTCAATGAGTCACTTCTGGTATTTGGTACATTCCCTTTCCATTCTGAATCTGTTGTTTGTAAATTGGTTTTCGCCACTTGTAAATGTGTTTAAACGTATGTCACTGAAATGGAAATGTACCAAATCCAGGATGTGACGCCTGAAGTCATTGAGTGAGCTGGCCCCTTTCAAAATAATAGTAGTTTGCATTGGCTATTGAGGAAAGACTACGAGTTAACATCTGATCTTTTTTAAAATCCCACACACCATAAATTTTGTCCTTTAGTCCAGTGATTTTCAACCACTGTGCCTAGGCGCCTTAAGAGATCATCAGGTGTGCCTTGGGAAATTATCCAATTTCACTTAATTGCTCCAAAATGTTTATTAGTTACACAAAATATTTTTTCTAAACAGGCCCAGATTCACACTTAATGACTATAAACGAGTCGAGAGACTAAATTGTCATCAAATATACTGTATTAAGCCAAAATGTGTCCTTTTGTATCATTTTTGGTTGGTTGTTGGTTGAAAAACACTGCTTTAGTCCGTTCCAGAAAACGTACAAAACATAATCTTGTAGTCCTTCTGCCATAACATTGCAAACTATTACAATTTTGAAAGGGGCCTTGTCACTCAATGAGTCACTTTCTGTATTTGGTACATTCCCTTTAAATTCAGAATCTGTCCTTTGTAAGTTAGTTTCAGCGCATTTGTACATTTGTTTTGCACTTCTCAGCCAACGTACTTGACAGCCCTTGTAAAAAAATACTTTTAATATTAATATTGTCATTAAATATGAACATTTTCCGAATGTTCTAACCATTATTACTAAACCAAAGGGGAACATTTTGAGATGTTGTTATTTTATAGGTTATTATGATTTTTTTGGTTTGGCCCCCTTGAGATCAAATTAAGCTGTATGTGGCCGTTAGTTTGATACCCCTGCTTTAGGGCAGACCAAGAAAGGTTGAATTAGATCATAGATCCTCATAAATGTCACAAATAGCTGAACACAAAAAGGGCAATTAAAAAAGATTAAAAAAATTGAATTAATTACATCCTTAGTGATTAATACGCAATTAACTGCATATATCAATCTTTACTATGAGAAGCATTTAAAAATATTAAAATCTATTTTCAGGGGGAGAATGTGTATAAAGTAGGCCTAGGTCTTTTATTTCCCATGAAATCAGAATCTTTGTTTTCACTGTTCACATTAAATTATAGAGCAAAATAAAAATCTAAAATCTAAATAATTCCCTTTGACTTCAGTTATACTTCTCCAATATCTTTTATGCCATATTAAACTTAGAGAACACTCACCATTAGTTTAACATATAGTACCATTTTAAATCAAAGAGTAAAGAGTTTCCGTGATGTATGCAGTCAAAGGGCAGGACTGCGATGGATCTGTATACATTTTTTTAATTGTGTTAATCTTCCTGTGATTAATTACTCAAGATTAAAGTGTTAAAACTACACCCCTAGTTCTAACTGATTGGGATTTTCATGAATGGAAAATTTGTGGGATAACTAGCTGAATAGAGAGTTGTTATGTTAAGCAAGTCGGTCATTGACTGTGTTATGGTGGAAGTGTAGCTGTCTGAAGAGGGAACTAAAGATACCACTCAATATGGCTGAAAGTTGATGTCAGACGGAGCACCTTGGATTAACAGGTTCAATGTCTTCAAGAATCTTAAACATGTCCAGTTGGAACAGTACTTAAAAAAAGGGAGGTGAAAGTTCCAGTAATGCAGTAGGATGAGCAGTGACAGAGATGAGTGATTCATCTGGGAATGCAAGGTGTTAGATTGACCTCTACCAAAATGTACAGATTATTGCCGGAGAGACATATTCAGCAGAATTGTATATTTTTGTTCAGTGGCTGCACTGATCTTCAAATTGCAGGGTAGGTGAGCTACCACCACCTGTCATGCAAAACACAGTTGCTTTGGACCAATTATTCTATTTGCAAGGTTGAAAGAGAGGTGGATGAGCAAAGATAGGAGCTTAGATATGGAAACATAGTAGGTTTCCAATGATGATGTATTTCAATGATATCCCCAATAAGTAGTATCTATTTTGTAGTCTAATTGAGGTCTGTACATGTGGTCTCTTTTTCACTTCTGCGCATCCTGGAAGAAGGCTCCTTCACTTGTGGATTTCCATGAGGTTTCTGCATTTTCTCTCCCCAATAAAGGAGAATTTTGGCAGGGTTTCCTCACCCTTTTGAGGATTAAGGGAAGAGGTGGTTCATGCTATACAGTTAAACCAGAGTGGTCCGCAAAACTCTGCAAGATTGCACCCCCCTTCAACACAAAAAGGAGACTCGCATCACCCCCACACACACACACACACACACAGCGTCAACACATCAACACACACAGGAAATTCGTATCGCATATAAATAAAAGTAGATTATTTTAAGTGTGCTAACAGTCGGGAAAGTCTACCTCCATCCTTTCTTCTTTATGATGCTCCCCAAGACAACTTCAGCACTGCAGGGATTGAATAGGAGGAAGGTAGAGAGAGAAAGAACAGTCAAGCATAAACGGTTTCAAAACAAGATTTCAAGACATTAGGCTAAAATAAAACAAAAAATACTGTAATTTGACTATGAATGCAAGTATAACATTGTTAAGAATAGCCCTACACAATTGAAAATCAACCCTATACAGTCTTGAGTTGAAATTTAGAAAATGTAATACAATATACTGTATGTAGCAGGGGGTCCCTGCGCTCCATCAGTTTGGGGTCCTTGGCCTTAAAACATTTTTAGACTCCTGATTTAGATATTGAATTTAAATATGAACCTTTTGGAAATGACAACCAATATACAAAATTCGTGATTTAGCGACACATTATTATCTTATTTAATTTCCTTCCAGTGTTGTCTTATCAGGCAAATTATGATTTGTGAATATAGGCTATAATAATTAATAATAAGATTGATTGACTTATTCACAGTATTTGATATGAGGCAAAACTTGGAAAAATAAAGCATATGATCCTGCATTATCTATTATGTCAGATCCCAAAGCTCATTCAAGTTTTAACCATACATTTTTGCAAGTGAATTAAGTACAGTACAGGAGAAGTGGCCTAGTGGTGAGGGAGGCAGGCATCGGACTAGAAGGTTGCCAGTTTGAGGCCCAGTTGAGGTGGTCTCCATCTGGAAGGATATACGAACCCCCACCACTAACAAAAAAGAGATGCCACCTCTAATGCCTTTGAGCAAGGCACTAACCCCATCTGCTGCTGCTGCTGTGTGGGGTGATGTTTTGATGATTTAATCAGAATTTAGATTCGGCCAGATTAATTTACATGGCTAAGTGTAAACACAGGTGTTTAAATTGATCCATACTTACTTTCCAGCACTATACACTTCAGCTGTGTCAAACAGATTGATTCCATTCTCATATGCGAAAGTCATCAACTCCTCTGCCACCTTCAAGAGAAAGTGTGAGATTGTAAATCTGAGTGTGGAACTAGTGTTTTATTCCCCTCTGAACTCTGCATGGTATTTAAGAAGTGTCATTGTCAAGCGGATGGTTAACAAGGCAAAATATTGGAAGGATTTTTGTCATTGAAGCATTCTGTTAAACAAGATTCTCATGTTCATTGAGACTATACATGTATTTAAGTGTGCCTTTCTCACCTCATTTGTTATCTCTCCTCCAAAGGTAACCCACGTGCCTGCACAGAAATAAAAATATAACATTGTTTGTGCATCTGTGTGGTATGTGCGTGTGTCTGTGTGTGTAATCTTAGGATCCTCCGTTGCTAAGAGCTGTGCTGTTAACATATTGCTGTTGAAACATACAGATTCGAATGCTATAATTCAATAATACAACATACAGCATATGTTGCCTACTTCATATTCACAGGAACTTGCATTAACACACATATGCACATAAAGCAACCCACACCTTGACACAAAGACACAATCATCACATTGCATTATCCTTTTTTTCTTTTTTTTAAATGCATGTAATACATTTCTCATTAATAATTTCTAATATATTACAAAGAAAATACTTAATAACATATCTTAATTGGCTCAAGGCGTTATTATTTGGTGACCTTGTAATAACAGTTTGAGGGAGCCGACAACAAAATGCATGCAACATGCTTATGTTTCATCATTTCTTCAAAATAAAAAAGTATTTTCAAGTGTACTTGTAAATGTATGATTAGTAGTAGAAATTACTACACATGGTTTAAACCTGGGGTGTGGAACCTTTTTCATATCGAGGGCCATTTCGAGTTTTAGTCCTACGAGGGGCTAAACTAAATAATTTTAGCCCAGAACCTCCTTTATAAATTTGAAGATGCAGCCTATTTACCTTTCTTTCATGCTATTCAAATAAAAACGCAACTTTATCTTTGTAACTTTAATTTACTTGTTTTTGTTAATTTTATATTTACTGATGGAAATAACGTTTAGCACTTTGATTAATAAAGGTGCTTTAACACAAGTTTATCAATTTGCTTTAAGACCATTTTCCCCTAGACACCCCACACACTAAGCACACTGGCCCCCCTTATACTTCCACAAAAAAGTAATCATTTGTCAATTTGTCCTCAAAAAAGCGTGACATTCTGCATCAACCTTTCTTTTCTTTATGATTGCCATTTTGATGATATAATTGTATATGTGCAGCAAAAATTATTTAATGCGTTATATCCCCTGTGTCACTCAGTGCCTTTGGATACCTTATAGGTTCACAGGAGCATCGCACCCACCTCTCTCCGTAATCACACGGTCTGGTCTGGTTGTGGTTTGGGGATTACCCTCCGTCTACTTTGTAGCTCTGAGTTCTCTTTCAAGTGTTATAAATGTTTGTATACGTTTGAGTTTCGATCCCATCACGCAAGTACCGATACAATCCAAACAATGTTCACTGTTTAGATGAACGTGACCATGCACGACGAGCTATGCTCATGTTGTGTTCAGTACCCTGAACTTGGCCCGGAAGGAAAGGCACTCGCATAATTTATTTAAGTGCGTTTTTTTCGAATGACATTTTTTTTTGTGAGTAGGCTAATTATGAATTATCTTACGGGCCGTATACAATCCGGAGTCAGGAGGTTCCCCACCCCTGTTATACAGTAAGCAGAGAATCAAAATAGTTCTCAAATGTCGTCTTTTGATCTCAATGGCTTAAGACCTCCCAAAAAAAAGATAGAGAGAAAGGTAAAGCCAAATAGCATAGCATAATATCAAGTGCGATTGAAGTAGGCAACTGGACTGGTTGAAGATTTCTTGAAGACGTTTCACCTCTCATCCGAGAGGCTTCTTCAGTTCTAACTAGCTGCTGGAAAAGTTCAGGTATTTATCCTTTGCGAGATTAATAGCTAATCAGAGGATGAGTACCTAATTAGAGGACCATTGTGTCAAACTTGCAGGTCGTTGGCCATCTAGCCCAGATTCAGGTTATGGGTTTCGCCTGAGTCTAGGTGTAAATGAGGGTTGTTGGTTTGACCACAGATATCCTTTGAGTTATTGTTCTTGTTTACCTTCCTAGGGAGAGAGTGAAGGACAGCATTGTAAGTGGCTGAGAGATGGTGTCTTAAACCTCCACCTCTGTTCAGTGATGGTTTCTCTGTTCTAGCAAAGATGGCTTCTTTTACTCCTCTTTCAAACGATCTGTCTTCTCTGGCCAGAATGTGAACGTTTTCATCCTCAAATGAGTGTCCACTGTCCTTCAGATGTAAATGAACGGCTGAGTCCTGGCCAGAGGAGGTTGCTCTTCGGTGTTGTGACATGCGTTTGTGCAATGGTTGTTTTGTTTCTCCTATGTATAAATCAGAACAGTCCTCGTGCATTGGACTGCATAAACCACATTGCTCTGTTTGTGTCTGGGAAGCTTGTCCTTAGGGTGGACCAGCTTCTGCCTCAGGGTGTTGGTGGGTTTGAAATAAACCCACCTACAGATTTTTTCGGAGACTCCAGCAACATACGGAAAAACCGTGTTTTTCCGCTTGCTGCTGTTGTCTTCTACGTTCGCTCTCTTTTGCCTGGTATTTTTAACGAAAGCCCAGTTTGGGTAGCCACAAGTTTTGAGGGCTGCCTTGACATGGTTCTGTTCCTTCTGTTTGCCCTTCGTGTTTGTTGGTATTGTTGTAGCTCTGTGATTTAGAGTCCTGATGACTCACAGTTTGTGCTCCAGGGGGTGGTGGGAATCAAAAAGTAGATATTGGTCTGTGTGTGTGGGTTTTCTGTAGACTCCGATGTTGAGGCTTCTGTCTACTTCAATGTGTACTGCACAGTCCAAGAAGGCCAAGCTGTTTCCGCTCACATCTTCACGGGTGAACTTGATGTTTTTGTCCACATTGTTGATGTGTGCTGAGAAAGCTTCAACTTCCTGGGTATTGATTTTGACCCAGGTGTCGTCCACATACCTGAACCAGTGGACGGGAGCAATTCCTGTATACAAGGCCAAGGCTCTGTTTTCCACCTCCTCCATGTAGAGGTTGGCCACGATGGGAGAAACTGGTGAGCCCATGGCACAGCCGTGTTTCTGTCTGTAAAAGCATTTGTTAAACTGGAACTATGTTGTGGTCAGGCAAAGGTCAAGCAGAGTGCATATGTGTTCTGGGGTGAGTTTGGTTCTGTCAAGAAGGGTGGCGTCCTGTAGAAGTCTTTTCCTGGTCATGCTCACTGCTTCGGTGGCGGGGCTGCACGTAAACACAGAAGTAACGTCGTAGGACACCATTGTTTCGTCTGAGTCTAATTTTAAGTCCTTGGTTTTGTCTGCAAACTCTTACGAATTCTTTCTATGATGTTCTGTGTTGCCAACCAGAGGGGCTAGTATTGTAGCAAGATGTTTTGCAATTTTGTAGGTAACCGAATTAATGCTGCTGATGATTGGTCTGAGTGGGGCTCCTTCCTTGTGAATCTTGGGAAGTCCATAGATGCATGGAATGGTGTCCCCTGGATAAAGTCTGAAGTACTGTTGTCGATCTAAAACCTTATCTTTCTCTAGCTGTTGCAAGCAGGTGATAACTTTCTTTTTGTAGCCACTGGTGGGGTCTCATATGTGACTGTGTCACTCAAAAGGCCACTCACCTTGGCATGGTAGTCTGTTGTGTTTAATACCACTGTGCATCTTCGTTTGTCGGCTGGCAAGATGGTGATGCTCTGGTCTTTCTGTAGAGATGTGAGAGCTCTGCTCTCCTGTGTGGTGAGATTGGAAGGCGGTGGTTTGGCGCCGGCCAGAGTGGCAGACACTTTCAGCCTCAGTTGTTCTGCTCTCTGTTTCTGGTGGGGTGAGAATCCAAATTCCTCACCCATTTCTCATGAAGGTCTGGTTGTGGAGCGTTGTTGTCTTTTCTCCTCCAGGTCAGTTCTTCTGCGGGTTGTGCTATGTTCTGAGCCGGGGCTGTAGTCTCTGAAACTTCTGCATTTGCCTTTCTTTAACCTTTAAGTGCTGTGAGTGCTGTGCCTTGTCAATAAAGTTGGAAACTTCTTCTAGGACCTCAGAGGGGACGTTAGATGCTAGGTGTTGATATAGTTGTGCTGTCCTCGATTTAAGAGCATCGATAGTGAAATTAATCTGTCTTACCCTTTCGTTGAGAATTTGGTATTGAGCCTTCTGGACAATGATGTTGGCTTTGTGGCCTTTCACTTTTGTGACAAGGCGTAGGCTGACAGGAACAATGTTTTGTTGTCTGCATCTTAGGCTGAAACGTAGGTGGTTCCTGTGGTCGGCAAGTTTTCTACAGGTCCTCTCATATTCCCGCAGTAGTTGGAGGGAATCCGTTCCAAAATGGGTAGCAACATGTCTGTGGAGGTTCTCAGTCAGCACAAACTGGGAGTCATCAGGACTCTAAATCACAGAGCCACAACAATACCAACAAACACAAAGGGCAAACAGAAGGAACAGAACCATGTCAAGGCAGCCCTCAAAACCTGTGGCTACCCAAACTGGGCTTTCGTTAAAACTACCAGGCAAAAGAGAGCGAACGTAGAAGAAAACAGCAGCATGCAGAAAAACACGGTTATTCCGTATGCTGCTGGAGTCTCCGAAAAAATCTGTCGAATCTTCAACAAACACATGTCCCGGTTTATTTCAAACCCACCAACACCCTGAGGCAGAAGCTGGTCCACCCTAAGGACAAGCTTCCCAGACACAAACAGAGCAATGGGGTTTATGCAGTCCAATGCACCGAGGACTGCTCTGATTTATACATAGGAGAAACAAAACAACCATTGCACAAACGCATGTCACAACACCGAAGAGCAACCTCCTCTGGCCAGGACTCAGCCATTCATTTACATCTGAAGGACAGTGGACACTCATTTGAGGATGAAAACGTTCACATTCTGGCCAGTTTGAAAGAGGAGTAAAAGAAGCCATCTTTGCTAGAACAGAGAAACCATCACTGAACAGAGGTGGAGGTTTAAGACACCATCTCTCAGCCACTTACAATGCTGTCCTTCACTCTCTCCCTAGGAAGGTAAACAAGAAAAAAAACTCAAAGGATATCTGTGGTCAAACCAACAACCCTCATTTACACCTAGACTCAGGCGAAACCCATAACCTGAATCTGGGCCAGATGGCCAACGACCTGCAAGTTTGACACAATGGTCCTCTAATTAGGTACTCATCCTCTGATTAGCTCTTAATCTCGCAAAGGATTAATACCTGAACTTTTCCAGCAGCTAGTTAGAACTGAAGAAGCCTCTCGGATGAGAGGTGAAACGTCTTCAAGAAATCTTCAACCAGTCCAGTTGCCTACTTGAATCGCACTTGATATTACCATGACCTTGATGACTGAGAACCTCCACAGACAGCATAGCATAATGCCTAAATTATAGTTCACAATTGATGACTTGTTGAAGGGATTGTATTTGAAATGGTTATATTCATGGATTTGGAGTAATTCCTGATGTATATGACACACTCACCTAATGCCACACTCACCTAATCCAAGACAGGACACCCTCAGCCCAGATTTGCCCAGATTTCTGCAGATGAAAAAGGTCATGTGATAAATACAACAGCTGATGGTGAAGGATAAATCAAATTACAAATACATTCTCCTCCAGTTTGGCAGATTTATGGTTTGAAAGAAATGGAAAAATGTATTTCATAAATTCAGTTTCTATTTCACGGTGCTTTAGCACTGGATGCTTCCAGCTCGCCATGCGCAGGTTGAGTAATTATACCAACAAAGTCACTTGTCAGGTCAAACAAATAAAAAAGAAATAAAAAATTAATAGATTTCGGCTTGTTGCTTGTATTTTAATTTCCCAAGGGTTGGTGCTTCGAGTTAGCTCGTCCTCCAGAAGCAGCAACTTGCTGTTTGTCTTTCCAACATGGGACATCCGCACGCTACAGTCACGGTCGATTTCCCGGTTGACTATCGCCGCTGGTAACTGTTTGTTCGACACTACAGCCAAGAGTAGCAATTACTACATATGGCCGGTGTAAAAGCTCCGCCGACAGGTGTTCTTTCCTTGTTGTGTGTGTGAATTGGCAGGTAAGTATTCCGTTCTTTCTGTAATATTCTCATAGAATATATGGACAACACACTAAACAGTGTTTGTTTGTGATTGACCCACGTGATGAATATTGTATATATTCTCTGTCAACTACTCTCAGACACTTAGATTGTTATCAAACACTTAAATGCCACTGGACTCTAAAACGTGACTACTACAGTCTTATTCTCTTAATTTATGTCTTATGTTATTGTTTTTTTTGTTCATTCACTTGCGCTGTACACCAAGTTAAATTCCTGTGTACCTGCACATTTTGCCAATAAAAGCTATTCTGATTCTGATGTGAATCAGTGATGATCTGCGTGTGCTCAGTGGGTGTATGAGATTGGCTTTCCTACTACAGGGTAACTTTTATGGCTCAGAGGTTTTCAATCAATGTTTGAATAATAGCACGTCGTCTGGATTAATCATTGTACAAATAGTGCAAAACAAGATACTCTCATTTTCTTTAAAATGTTTCAACCCTCATCTGAAAGGCCTCTTAAGTTCTAACTAGCTGCTGGAAAAGTTCAGGTATTTATCCTCTGTGAGATGAATAGCTAATCAGGGGATGAATACCTAATTAGAGGGCCATTGGATTAAACATGCAAGTTGTTGACTATCTGGCCCAGATTCAGGTTTGGGTTTCGCCTGAGTCTTGGTGTAAAAGAGGGTTGTTGGCTTCACCTGAGAGTTCCTTTGAATTGTTATTCGTGTTTACCTTTCTGGGAAGCGAATGAAGAACAGCATTGTAAGTGGCTGAAGATTGTGTCTTAAGCCTCCATCTCTGTTAAGATGTGATTTTCTTTCTGTTTTATCAAAGATGGCTTCTTTTACTCTTCTTTCAAACCAGCTGTCTTCTCTTGCCAGAATGTGAACGTGTTCATCCTCAAACAAGTGTCCACTGTCCTTCAGATGTAGATGAACAGGTGAGTCCTGGCCAGAAGAGGTTGCTCTCTGGTGTTGTGCCATGTTGTTTTTGTCTGGGAAGCTTATCCTTCTGGTGGACCAATTTCTGCTTCAGAGTGTTGCCGGGTTTGAAGTAAACCAGGATGTTGTGTTACGCCCAGGGTGTAACCATATTGTGTGACAATAGCTCTATAACCCTGCACAATTCCTGTTTCGTCAGTCAAACTCACAGACTGCTCTTTTGTATGTGACTTGACTCCTCGCAGCGAGACTTCCAAACACATCGGAATTGCTTCGTCAAACTGCTAGTGTCTGCCTCATTATAGCAATTTTCCACCACAAGCTTGGTGTCAGAAGTGGGATCCCTTGACAGTTCAGGGACAGAACCGGAGGACCACGGTGGTCGAGGACCAGGACATAAGATGTGATTCTTCCTCCAAACCTCGTTATAAAATTCTATTTGAGAGAAGGGAGGAACGTGATCTACGGAAACCGCCTGAATCTGCACAGGGATCCTGGAAACAATCGTTGAGCCGAATGGGTGAGATGTAGCCATTCTGAGGTTTTATTCTAATTGGTTAAGATAATATATAACATGTACTGAACATGGGTATTATCGTTTCTTAACCTCAACGGTTTGTAATTTGTAAATTGATGAAGATCCGTATATCTCGAAAGTCATAAAACAGTGAGAAGAAATACCTCATTATACATGAGAGGTTTTAACTTTGTTCAGATGTTCAGATGTTGTTCAGATCTAGATTTGTGGTCACGACCACATCTTAATTATTTCTGAGAGTCAGGGATTCAATACGAAATAATGGGGAATAAACAGGGTAAGGAGGAATAAACTCCAAATTTGTGTCTGAGCAAAAATGTACTTCTGAAATTAAAAGATGTAATTAGTAAGGTAAGGTAATGTCGCACAAGAAAATAAAGAGGAAGGATTTTGAGGAGCAGGAAGTGTTATAAGATGTGGGTAGATGAATGTCAGCGTAGAAAGAGAAAGGCAGATGCAAAGCTTTTACCAAAACTGGATGTGTTATCAAAGATAAAAAGGACCAGTCACCGCCCTCTTCCTCTCCTTTATATCCACAGTTGGACTCTCTCCTCGACCCGAAGGCGACATGATGTTAGTACACAGGCCCTGGACAGACAGAGAAATGAGGGAAGCAGAAAAATCCCTCCCACCGGTGGAATCATCTTATCAACAATTGGCTGAGTCAATTGCGTCTTCTGTCAGCTAATGCTCACACAAGCTGAACTTAGACAAACCATTACAAATTTGCTAAAATTTAAGCTGCGACTTGTGGGAATCCCGCCTTAATCACCGTCTGGACCGATCTGGGAGACGCTGGCTACAGGGACATGGTCACGGATATCTGCAACAATATCTGCAAGCAATTCCGAAGATGTTTCGACATGAGCAGGGTTGTCGCATTCATACAAAGAGATGAAGAACCACCCACCAAATTCCTAGCCCGACATCTGCAGATATACAGACAGTGCTGCCGCTATGAAGAACCCGGAGACAGCAAGACGCCGGGGCCCAGAAAGGAGGCACACCCAAAGAATGCCTTCATAGATGGACTTGACGTTGCTGTTCTACCTGCATTGGCCTAAAGACCTGTTGCCTTCAGGAAGCACTCCAACATGCCGAGCACGCATGGGACCAACAAAAGATTGTGTATTGTATTGTACACAATTCGTCACTCTCTTCCCAGGAAGGTAAACAAAAAAAACAAAAAGAAACTCTCAGGTGAAACTAACGACCCTCATTTACACCGAAACTCAGGCGAAACCCATAATCTGAACCTGGGCCAGTTTGCCAACGACCTGCAAGTTTCATACAATGGTATTATACAATGGCTATTTGGGTACTCATCCTCTGATTAGCTATTTATCTCACAGAGGATGAATACCTGACATTTGCCAGCAGTTAGTTAGAACTGTAGAAGCTGTAGAATGAGAGGTGAAACGTCTTCAAGAAATCTTGTCCAGTTGCCTACTTTGAATTGCATTTGATATTACCATGACCCGGATGACTGAGAACCTACGCAGACATGTATTATACACAACTGCCATATTGTTATTTTAATGTTATTTTATTTACTCTGTATTTCCCCATCTACAATTGGCCTATTCACTCTACCTTATACACACATGCTCTTATGTACCAAAATATCCAAATCGGGGCATTTCTGCCCACCTCCACCCCTTCTCGGGTGCTGAACGTACTCTTCCATATCTACTCAATATACAATGGGGTCTATAAAGGTTGTTACCTATGATGTGAAGGGTCTCCACAGCCCCATGAAGAATAAACAAATCCCGCACCAGCTCAGGCAGATTAAATGTGACATAGCATTCCTGCAGGAAACCTATTTATCAGATACAGAACATAAACAAAACATGGGCTGATAAAGTCTATTTTTTTTCTCTATTAATGTGTACGCACCTAACGAAGATGAGCCACGTTTCATTAGAAGAGTGTTCAATGTATTGGCAAGGCAAAGTGTGGGTATATTACTTTTGGGAGCAGATATTCAAGATTCAAGCATTCATTGTCAAATATACATTAGATGTACATTGAAACTCTTATTATATCATGTCACAATATGCAGATAGACAACCATCCTCCAATGTCCCACTTTCTAGAATGAATCAAATGTTGAAATGTTATCCTCTGAAATGGGCCTTGCTGACGTGTGGAGGAGTAAAAACCCAAATAGTAGAGACTTAACATTTTATTCACATAGACACGCTCCGATTCCAGGATAGATTACTTTTTTGCCATGAGGGCTGAACTCTACAGGGTGGCTGACATGAGGATTTTACCAATGACCCTCTCGGGCTACGCGCCAATGAAATTACTATGGGATATAGGAAATAGGCCAACTTCTAGGCAGTGGCGGTTAAATACTTCTCTCCTCAATGACAGGGAATTCATCTCCTTTATAAAGACATTGCTCAAATTCTATTTGGATACGAACAATATTCTTGACATCTAACCCTTATACTGTGGGATTGTGCAAAAGCATATCTCAGGGGTAGGATTATCTCCTATGCAAGTAACAAGAAGAGGAAAAGGGAAGCGAGACAAATTGAACTAGAAAAAATAATCCAGAAATTGGAACTGCAACATAAGTTAACTCATGACCCAGTAGTACTAATCAAATTAAAGGATGCACGCAGAGAATACAATAGCTTAATTGGTGAAAAAATCGAAGGGAACCTAAGATACTATGAGCATGGGGACAGGGCAAGTCGACTTTTAGCAATAAGGTTAAGAAAGCAACGATTATCTAACACTGTACAGAAAATGATACATAACACTTCTACTAAACTACTTACCAAACCTGATGAAATTGCGGAATCTTTTGTAGGATTTTACAAATCTCTATAGAAATTCAGACACCTGCACAAACGATACCGTCCTGTCGTCTTTCCTAAGAAATTTGAAACTGACTGAATTAACAGATGCAATGACAAAGGAGCAAGATGAACCGATTAGGCAGCATGAGATAGTGGAAACAATAAGTCCCAAGCCAGATGGGTACATTAACACATTTCATCGAGGGCTAAAATAAATAATATCCTCCTTCTGAAGGCATATCACTGTTCATTTGAATCTGGGGTGATGGCTCCATCCTGGAAGGAGGCGACAATGGTGGTTTTACATAAGGAGGGTAAAGACCCGGGCAAATGTCAATCATATAGACCCATCTCATTATTAAATACTAACCTTCGCATACTAACCATACTGTCAAAAGGGGTAAATAAAATCGTTAGTCATATTATACACCCAGACGAAACTGGATTTATAACAGGGAGGTATTAAAGGGATAACCTTCGGAGAGTCCTAAATGTAATGAGCTATGTAACATTTTAAGGAGAGATGGCCATGCTTCTGTCACTTGATGCCTACAAAGCATTTGACCAATGATGACCAACTTGCTTCCATTAGAGTCAATGGACGCAGATCCCAAAAATTTACGTTGGAACAAGGGTGTAGACAAGGGTGCTTGCTTTCACCTTTGTTGTTTGCAATTAGTATTGAATCCCTGGCTCAGCTTATTAGGGAAGACATTTCAATTAGAGGTGTTACAATTAATGATGAAGAACATAAATTGTCGTTATATGCCAATGATATGTGTTGAGATCTGTGGTCACATGATTATTATCTTTGACTGGAGAATCAGGACTATCATCACTATCACTATCATAATTACGTCATAAAAGTTCTTCACACCCCTTGACTTCCAGAAGTGGGGGACAGTCCCCCCCAGGAAGACAGTGTGTGATAACAAGGATCAAAGACAAGTGGGACATCTGTTGACAGAGGACATGCCACAATGTCCACCATTTTGTAGAAAGGGGGCTTTGAACAAAGACACTGAGCTTCCATCGGAGGAAACACTGGGCTCAAGCCATGTGTCTGTGATGTCTGTGACATCACTCAGGTGATAAAAAGCCAAGGCTTCTTTCCCTTCACTCTGTTCTCCACAACCTCTTGTTAGAATACGACCGATTATTTTGTCGGAAGTCCAAGAACAAACCGGAGAAGCCAAGAGAAATCTTCAGCTCACAACTGCATGGTTTATTATGGTCACATGGAAAGTAAAGCAGCGCTGGGCCAAGCGCTAGGCTCAGCGCTAGGCAAAGTGTGTGCCCCGATCTCTGGGAATAGTTCACATTTATTTTCTTGGGTTGGGCCTGCAGAGGTTGGGCTTACACCCAACCAAATGTTATTGGCCGGTTACCAGTGGCGTGGACAGGAATCTTGGAATGTATGTGTGTGTTGTTTTGGCCATAGACATATCTTCTCTTGGCGAGAAGTTTCATTTGTCCCTGTAGTACAAGCCAGTTCTGAATTTGTCATCTTTGGCCATTGTGGGCTACCTTGAAGATGTTATACCATCTAACGGAGATACAGGGTTCAAAATGTGGTCCCAATATGGACTCAGACAGTTGCATTAAATGTTTTATAAGGGGTAACTTACATATTTTGAACAAATGAGACATCAATTTAAACTTAAATCAGATTTTTACAGATATTTACAACTGAGAATTTTTTTTAACAACACATCCTGCGCCAGCTTAGGCAGAACAAAGAAGAATCCCTCCCAATTGGAGCTTTTTCTCCAAGAGTTACAATCCAATCATAGTAGTAGGAGAGTTATCTTCAAAGTAAACACTATATTATCATCTACAGATTTGAAACACCTCACACATAAAGGACAAGTGGGAGGCTGAATTTGGCTAAACCACTACTTCTGAAACCTGGAAACAGGCATGTGAAGAGGCCCGCTTGGTTACCAGCTCTAATATTTGGAGAGAGTTTAGGTAGAAAGTTCTAAAAAGGTATTTTAGAACACCACAAATAACAGTTAAATGCTGGAGAAAGTGTAGATCAGCATCTCGGCAATCATAGTCATATACTGTGGTCATGCCCAAAATTAAGTAAATACTGGAAGGATGTATTTGATGCTCTGAAGGAGGACTTTCATTGTGAGATACCCAAGGACCCTACTATAGCTCTCCTCGGTGTACTCCAGAAAATATTGCTGGCAGAGATGAAGTACAGTATATTTACTACAAATCCTACTTGTGGCGGCCATAAAATGTATCACATTCAGATGGTTAACACCTGAACCTCCAACATCTAATGATTGGACCCTGAAGGTATGGGAATTGTATGAGATGGAAACAATCACATATGCTTTACGGCTTCAGAAACCCACAGATTTGAAAAGATGGTTGTCTATTTTGATAGAGTGTCGTGTAGGGTCTATGCTTAATTTAATGTTAACAAGTCATCCAAACCATTTAACCTGATTATCTTGATAAAGGCTAGACCCTCATACTTTTTCTTATTGTTATTGGTGATTATGAAGTGTTTCTTTTCTTGTAAACACGGCCAATCAGGAACTTGGTTCCTACTTTGGGATGGACCAATCTCAAATGGACACACGCCCTCCCAATAATGCTGATGTACATGAGAGTGAGAAAGCGAACAAGACTGAACCTCAGCCCTTTTGAAATTCTGTTTGCAGCACCACCTCATGTTGGTATTGAGGCAACCAAGGCACCACCTCCATCCACAACAGTATGTGAAAATGCAATGCTAACCTATTGTACAAACCTGTCTTTAGCCCTCTCTAGCATCAGAAACCAGGTGACAGTGGCCCTCCCAAAGGAAGCCACATCGCCTCTCCACTCCATCCAACTCGGGGACTTTGTGGTGGTCCTGGGTTGACCACACCCCTATGCCAATCGACGGCGCTGCCACAAAGTTCCTGGGTGTAAACATTTCCGAAGACTTCACGTGGTACTCTCACACGACACCACTAAGGAAGAAGGCCCACCAGCGTCTCCACTTCCTGTGACAACTGAAGAAGGCGAGCCTCCCTCTAGCCATCCTCACCACATTCTATGGAGGCACCATAGAGACTGATCTGACCAACTGCTATGATATGGCAATACCAGAGAGTTAAGCAGTTGGGCTTTGGACCGGAAGTGCCTACAAAGGATAGTGAAAATGGCAGGAACAATTATTGTTGTCACTCTCCAACCATCCACGACATCTCCAAAGCCCTAATAACATTTAGAAAATTCTACTGTGCAAAAAGCAGCACTGCCACTTTGCAATCAATTGTCACTCGTCACTTTAAAATTGTCACCTGTCACCTCATAGTTTTAAGTGTTACAATCTGCGCACTGGTTTTATACTTTGCACTTTATACCATTCCTCATACTTGTACTGTGTACACACTTCTGTTTACACATCATATTGTTTAAACTTAATTTTGTTTTTATATACTTACTGTTTACATCTGCATTTTATTTTAGTACTTATACCGTCTACACTTCTTTTTGTACTTATACTCATAAACTATTTATACCTGCATTTTTGTACTTATACTATATAACCCTTTTTTTTTATAAAATACCGGTACTCCTACTGTTTACATCTGCATTTATACTATACCGTTTACACTTTTTTTATACCTATACCCTTTTCTGCTTATTCCTGTATTTTTTTTTATTTTTTGCGCTTTTTTTATACTTATACTCGTATTGTTACACCTGCATTGCTTTTTGGAATTATACTGTTTATACTGTTATCAATATCATTAAGATAATCTACATCCTATAAATTCGTTAAAATTATTTCTTAATTATACATTGTACTTTATGTTAAATGTTGTGCCATGTTATCTGTCCTCATGTTTTGTTGTTTGTCATGCATGTCCTGTATTACACTGTGGGCCGTTAAAAATGATGTTGCGTCCTCTGTATGTACAGTATGTCCTACATATGCAGAAAGACAATAAAGCTGACTTGACTTGACTTGAGTTGTTCTGTCCTAGATTTAAAAGCGTTAATAATGAGATTTATTTGTCTTACCCTTTCCTTGAGTATTGGTATTGAGCCTTCTGGACAATAATGTTAGCTTTGTGGCCTTTCACCGTTGTGACCAGGCATAAGCTGACAGGAACAATGATTTGTTGTTTGCAACTTAAGCTGAAGCGTAGGTGGTTCCTGTGGTCTGCAAGTTTTCTACATGTCCTCTCATATTCCTGAAGTAGTTTGAGGGAATCCGTTCCAAAGGGAACTATGTCCTCAGTTTGTGAACCAGCCCCTTGAGTTGGCTGTTTTTGATCCCCCTGGTTCACTAGGGGGAACAGACAGATCGCCAGACCCGTTGTGCCTGGTGCAGGCACTTAAGGGGTACATTGAGACAACTGCTAACCTTCTCAAGACAACCTCTTCGTCTGTTACGGAGGCTGCAGGAAAGGGCCTATTTTGTCCAAGCAGAAACTCTCACTGGGTTGTGGAGGTGGTCTTAAATACTTATAGAGAACAAGGGCTCCCTGTGCCCTGCATGGCAAAAGGACACTCTCCCAGGAGTCTGGCGACGTCCTGGGCAGCCAGCTAGAAGGGGGTTCCTGTCAATGATGTATGCGCTTCCGCTAACTGGTCATCAGCATGTAATTTTTCCCTTTCCACAGGGCGAAAGCTGCTGCTCCTCATCCTGTGGCGACAGCCATCTTGGCGACAGCTTTAAGCTCTTAGCTTGGTAAGCACTCCTTGTGACCTGCGCATGCGCAAGCTGGGAGCATCCAGTGCTAAAGCACCGTCTCATCCAGAATTCATAGAACTGTAGTTACAAACTTAACTCTCGTTCTGTTCAGCAACAACGTAATCTCTTCTCATTTTATGTCATAGTAGTATTCATTCATTCTGGTTTTATGTCAGTTGGCTTGTGTGTGTGGCTTACCTGTAAATCATGCCAGTAGAATAAGACATGCTGTCCTTAAGTGACACATGGTTCATCTTTAGGAAATCTTCCAGGCTTTTGAGCTGAGCAGCTGCACGAACCTCTTTCAGCCGCTGAAACTCTGCAAGGTGGCGACTACGCTGCTGCCTCTCTTCCTGCTCCAGTGCTTGCTCTGACAAGAAACAGCTCAGGCCACTGTGCACACTATCACTCATGTATGAAAGAGACATCATCTTGCCTCCAGACATGCCACTCCCACTGCTGATGCTACTGTTTCGAGTTCCAGGTGGCACCCCTCCACTGCCCCCATGCTTTTGCATCTGGAAGTTTGAAGACAAAACAAAACTGTGTCACGAGCTGGAGTGTGCAGCAACATTTATAAATTAGTTTTCTTTTTTTTCCTGAACAGGTACCGTACACATTTTTCTTTTATCAGGGAGCAGCTTAAACAGTCTATGTTTAGTAGCAAGTGTTCCCAGTTAGGGCAGTCAAAAAAACTAAGCTTTTGAAGGCGCGCAAGTAGCAAGGCGCATAACACGGAAGCATCTCTATGCACTTGTCCACGGACCGGTTTAATATAATACAATATTTTCATGGACCGGTTATATAGGTGGCAGATAAATACGACAAAATAAAAAAATAGACACACATAAAAACAAATGTGCAACACGTCTTGACGTGTGAAGAGGCACAGACGGATGTCATTGGGAGAGAAAAGTGCATTTTTTCAAGATAAAATATCTTTTCAATCTCTGATAATCAATCAACCATCTAGCTCGGGGCCCTAGGCAATTGCCTAGCTTGCCTGCCCCATTTTGATGCCTCTGCTTACGGAGGTCTGAGGCGGGGGTCATCCGTTCAGTCGTCCGGCTACCCCCTTGTGGACTCTACACACTCTTTGAACACACAACCCAGCGCGGATGCAGCAGTTGCTCTGCAGCCGCTCTCCGCAGCTGTATCATTACATTGAAAAGTTTAGATCCGGACATAAGACGACCCCTCTTTTTCAGAGGAAAAAAAAAAGCCTGTCTTATATTCGGGTCAATATGGAACTAAATGGGACTAAAACTAAAGTAAAATGTCATGGTACTAAATGAGACTAAAACTAAACTAAAATGTCATCAGTCAGACGAAAATAGTCATGGATAATTCTGACCAAAATAAGACTAAAATGCTCAGACTTTTAGTCTTCTGAAACTTGACTAGACTAAAAGAGTATGAACGTGACTAAAACTAATAAAAACTAAAATGACAGCTTGACACATTTGTTTCAGTAAACAAGAACTTTTCAGCATGTTCACATCTTATTTTCTTACACATTAAATTAAGTTAAGAATGAATTACTATACCAAATGGAAGTGTACATTTAACAATGCTGACTGTTTTGTTGTTTGGTATTTTTGCTGGGCATGCGTAACAGCACCAGTTACGTGCGCCCCTTGTTATAATATCACCAAAATGGCAATCATTAAGAAAATAAAGGTTGATGCAGAATGTCGTGCTTTTTTGGGGGGACAAATAGACAAATGATTACTTTTTTGTGAAGGTAAAAGGCAAGCCAGTGTGCTACGTGTTTGGATCATCTTGGAGAAATTTGTAATAAAGCAAATTGACAAACTTGTATTTAAGCACCTTTAGTACACAAAGTGCTATTCATCAACAAAAAAATACAATATGAGAGATCATTCAAACAATAAGAGGTGGAGACAATTTAAAAAGCAAATGGGAAGGTAAATAAAGATAAAACAAAGTTACACAGTTAAAGTAGATTTTTTATTTAACTAGCATGAAAGAAAGGTAAATAGGCTGCGTCAAATTTATTAAGAAGGCTTTGGGGTAAAATTATTTAGTTTGGCCCTCGTAGGGTTTTCAAAAACTCGAAATGGCCCTCGATCGTTTAAATTTTGTTTTACTTTTTGCACAACTTTACATTATAGCGAGTAGCAGAAAAGATTAGATTAGAAGATAATTTGGATATTAAAATTACAAGTTTGAATGTTAAGGGAATGAGAATATTGGCCAAATTGAAATTATAATTAAATAGGCTTAAAAGGATTTGCAATATTAATTGTCCAGTCTATAACATTGTACTTATAATAGCATAGCAATAGGGACAAACCTGCGATAAATCATATTTTTTGAGACTTTTATGAATCTTTGCACAAATCAGAATACATGTAAAACAGCATTGCTCAAAATGCACTGCTAAACCAACTAAAGTTTCTGGCAATATCAGACGACAACAAAATAATACTAAGGAGACCATTGTCAACCATTGTGGATATCAGATACCAGATGGGCTACCAATAGAGTACAAAACATTTAAAAGACAACTTGTTTAAAGAATCATTCATTTGTAAAACTACAAGATGCATTAAGATGCTAAATAAACCCCCAACTAAATGCTTGTCTTACAGACCAATGGATCAGATTTAAGGATGTCATATTTGAAGGGTCTTGAAGTGCTTGGAAAATCTGGATTAGGTGAAACTTTTCTCAAATGTTTCTCCAACTGCTATATAAAAAATCCTTATGTAGAAATGTGAACTAAGAATGATATTTAAAAACACTTCAATCTAAAGAAATCTAACGAGATAACAGGAAAGCTAGACTCTGACTTAAACGATTGTGATGAGGGGGGACTCCAACTTCCTAATCTTTAATGGTATTATAACTGGAAAGCTGACTTCAGCATTATGCTATAACTGTACAAAACCCAACAGCCTGGGTAAATATTGATCAAGAGTCCATCCTGGGTCCATCATGAAACCATGTATCTGTACTCTTTAGATATTAAGTTACTGAAAAAACAAACAATAATAATGTTCTTAAAAATAGTATTTCTGTCCGGCATGCTGCATATTTACAGTTAAAGTCTATGCAGTTTACATCTGGTAGAAAAGATGGAGGCTAGGCTCCTTGTCCTTCAGTTGCATCTGTGTCTCCTTCTATTACCTCCCCAGTATATAAAGTGTGTTTCCCTTCACCTTCGTCAGTCTATCCGTGTATACCTGTGTAAATCTGTGAATATCCGTGATGTTCTTGTCTCCAGTGTTCTTGGATTGCGTGCTTGTCCATTGTTTCACTAAAAGACCTGCATTTTGGGCCCGACAATCCTCTGGTCTGATGTGTGTCTCTTCATCTCTAGCCCTGAAAAAGATATGTGAAGGAGACACGCATCGGACCAGAGGGTTGTTCGTTCGAGGCCAAGTTGAGGCAGAGTCCCATGGAAAGATGGATGAAACCCGCCCACGAACAAACAGAGACTCTACCTAATGCAAATGAGCAAGGCACTTAGCCCCCCACACATCGGCTCCCTGGGCACTTCTCAGTTGCCCACTGCTCTGTGGCCTTGCATGTGCCATAGATGCGTTAAATGCAAAGAATATATTTCCCCCAACTTGTGTGTTCTTTTTCTTCAACAATTAGGTGTTATTTCTCAAGAACAACTGAATTCCCATGGGAAATGATGGGAAATGTTACAGACAGACAAATGGGAATAAAACATAACCTTTTGGGAGGATGTAGCTAAAGAAATTGATAATCTCTTCCATTTTCAAGACTTCAGTGTTGCTTTTAAGCTACTGTCACTCTGAATTACAAATGATAGAAGTTTATGTTTATGTCTGGTGGCAGTAAATGTTATTACACATTACATAAAGATAATTATGACAATACAAATTTGTATTTGATGGAAAATCCATCTACATGCTTTAATCCACCATGTACATGTCAAGAGCATCATATACCCAAGATAGATTTTTATTTGAATTACTTTGAAAGAAACACTGCATTAAATGCTCATATTCTCATAAACCCATGTTACAAATAAAGCTGTATCGTAATATTTAAGATGTACTTACACATCAGTATACACAGTATAAGATATGTTCTTTCCCTACCTAATAAAGTATCTACACCAGAAAATCCAAAGCCACTAAATAATTTAGGATCCTCTCTCTGTATCCAGATGTAATTATGAAATTCGTCTTGCTACTATCACAGAGAATGAACAAGAGATGAGTGATCTCAAGAAATAGAACAAGAGCAAAAGACTTAAGAAAACGAGAATTCAAATAAAATATTTTTTCAACATCTTTCCCCGATGGCACTATAAACAATGGTGGTAAATCAATGCAACAATGCATCAATTATTGTGTCCTATTATCAATCAATCCATCCTAACTACGGATAGCTACTCACCCGAGTGGTTGGTGATCGGCCAATGTACGGGTTCTGGACAACACTGCTCATGATTGAACTTGGAGATAGCCAAATAAAGCAGGAGCAGAATTTCACTCAGTCTAATGTTGAGGAAAGCCAGTTCTGGATTGATTTAAAATAAGTTGGGGGATGAGTTAATATGCCTTACCACTCCCTCCTACTTGGTCACACGTCACACAAAGAGTCCTATCAGCGACCCTGTCTGCAGTGCAGAGGACAAAAAATAACCCACCAGTAAATAATTTATTGTGGCACTAAAACTAGCAACTCCACTAAAAGCTTGTGATTGTAGAGGCATACAGCATGCTAAAAACCTGTCTGAAAAAGACACATCAGACAGTGATCCATCCTTATTAGACAATCTTTTCTGTGTTAAATGTACTACTGCTACTACATGCACTGAGTATGTAGATTTAGGTATACATGACTCAACTACAGGGTGTGTTTAAACACATTGCTGCATTACAAAATGAGATCAATGGAGTCGGAGCAAACAGTTGTAGCACAGAAAGCCAGGAATCCTGAGGTGGGGATTTATCTCTTTTAAATATACCCCACAAAATCCTGTTCAATACAAATGATGTCAGGTATCATATCACCTCATCATATCAGCCCTGCAAATAAGACAATTATTGTATTTATTAATACTCCATTAATCATCTTTGGCATCAGTTGCATGTAATGGCAAATTTCATTAAACTAACTGATCTCCAGTTTGCAACTGCAGCGTGGTTTCTTTGCTTTTCACAGACAGTCTGAAATAACACATTCATATTGTTAACAAGGGGAAAGAAAACATAAAAAAAAAGCATAAATCAAAGCTGCAAGTGCTCTGTGAGAGTCTCACAGACTTTAATGCATTACCTTAGGAATTACCTATATACGTAGAACAATAGATCACTATATTATGGTTTGGGAAAGGGGGAACATATGTTCATGTTATGTCATATTTTTTAAGATTTTTAAGAATTGAAGAAGATTTAGGGTTTAAGAACGCTTTCATTCGTCCCCACATGCACATGCAAACGTACACACACACTGGGGAAATTCAGACTCTGCATTTGCCCATCTGTGGCAGAGCACAGAAACCAGTCTACAAATTGCCACACTGAAGTGGGTAACCATATATATATATAAATATATATTCCGCTGCATTGTATTGTACAAACTGTGATGGTGTTTATAAATACTGTTTACAGTTGCTAAGTGTTGAAGTTTTGATAAGCTTGTTAATAAATGTAAGCGATGTTATGCAAGTAGCTCTTGACCACTTTCTTTTTTTCAAAGTAGCTCAAAGATCAAGAAAGCCAATAGAAATATATTTCTCAATGTAATGGACCGTGAAGCAACACACGGTGCTCTTCGGTTCCAGTCTGCCCAGAGAGGAAGAGAGACTGTGTCTCTCCTCAAATACACTTAGACACAAGGTTTTATACCTTGCATTTAATTCCCTTGGGTATCAACCCGACATCTGCCAATGTAACCCCTTCAATAACATATGTCTGTCCCATTGTACTGTATATTGGAGAAACCACACATGTAACAAATTAAACATTGCACTAGGGTTATTGTAAGTTCATATCGTTACAATAATGCAAATGATTCAGAGAGTACACTGTTTAGGCATTTGACCCATTTTAAATTTGTTTTTGTGAAAGGAAGGAACACAGAGACAAAGATGACACAGTTGATGTCAGCACACAACCACTCGGACTATGTATGGGTAAAATCATGCTAAAGATAACACACACCTAACGTTACCTTCTTTTAATTTACAGTCCAACACATCTTTTAATTTAGATATCAATGAGTAGGGCTACAAACACATCTCTCAGGTGGTTACAACATATATATAAATCAATGTAGACTTGATATATGATATATATGATATACATATATTATATATGATTTCAAAATAGAAGTGAGCAATACATACATTTTGAATTCATTATTGAATTTTGCACATAACAATGCAATTAAAATACGATTTATCCCGATTACAAAATGTAATGGTTGCCCAGTAACAAATACACACACGTGTGTGTGTGTGTGTGTGTGTGTGCAACGACCAATACAGATAAAGAAAAAACACTTTTAAAAGTACTTTCAAAATTATGCAAACTTAAAACAAGCAACTGACTATGCCATCTGCCGGTGTTCAGAGATCCTTTGGACGAGGGCAGTGAGAGTAGGTTGTCAGCCACTTGACAGGACAGTCCCTGGAAACACAAACAAATAGTGTAATTATCACACACACACAACGGTGGGTATGTGATTTTAATCCATTCTATTTGTCAAATCCTGCTGAATAAAAATCTTGAAACTGAACATTGATTTTATCTATACCTCTGCTACTCATTTCCTACCTCCGTCTTTCCTTCGATGTATACTCTTTTTCTTCAACTTCCTTTTTACTTTTCCATCTTGACCTACTCCTTTACCTCTAATTGCATATGTAATATACATTTCTTCAGCCCTAACCCCTCGTCTTTGATGGAAGACACAGAGATGAAACACTTGAAACCATTAATGTCTGCCTATTTACAGCACCGGCCAGTTGAACCTTGAGCAGATTAAAAGCAGGTTTTAAGTTTGATTTTGTTGAGAGGATGTTTGTACCTGTGATATTTCTGCCCCCTCCTCCTCTGGTACTCTCTTTCATCCACTGTCCATACAGCTCCCTTTCCTCCCGCCATGCACAAACGCACAAAACACCTGTGTAGGCTTAGATTGTGACGCACTGCATTCTGGAGAGAACGGGAAAGTTCTGTTGTCAGGTGGAATAAGGTAAAATAGTTTCTGTTCCGAGTGCATATTACTGTTATTTGATAACATCGGTTTCCTGGAACGCACCAAGACAATGGCATTTACCAATGTTCAGGTCATATGGGAGATATACTTAACAATTTCCCCCAGCCTTGTATAAACGGAAAAAGTCATATCTCACTGGGCCTGATCAGTCGTCACATAACTGTGAACGCCAACACTAACAGTTTGCTCTCTTTCACGTCGGTGACAATCTCACATTATCAGTTAGAATAATCGAAGTGGGTCTTCTTATTTATATTCCACAAAGAAAACTAAGTCAAAGTTGCAATGTCATCTTAAGTTTCAAAGTTATAAATTAAAGATGATGCAAGTGTGCATAGTGTGAACTGTTTCTCACATAATTCCAATAGGACAGGCCCCTAAGAAAAAATGTGCCATTTCATTTAATGGACATTGATATAGATAACTTAGCAAGTGGATTTCCCCATAAGGCTCCAACAATGTAACATTTTTTTTCTGCAGGTATTAGAGTGAATTTGACTTTCAATACCTTCCAGGTGGTCGTGTTGTGCCTAAAGTAGAAGAACATCATTGTAAACCAGTTGTAAATCTCATTCAGAGTGCGCTGTTTATCTGGAGACTCCAAGATAGACTGCAAAAAATAGACACACACAAATATATTTTTGTAAGATAGTTGTACAACAAAACTTTAACAAAAAGAGAGCTTGAAGTAAAATCTGTTATTGTCAAAAATAAAAAGAATTCTCCAATAACTCCAATAACATAAACTCACCCATCTTATCAAGTAGGTGTAGGTGTACGGAGGCCTGATGTTTTTGTATTTGTAATATTCAATACTGGGGACCATATCTGTATAACAAAATAATCATCTGTCAAGATTCATCCAAACTGCATTTATATAAGCACTTTACTAGTCTGAATTAATGCTCAAAATATTTTACACTTACTTAGACACATTCTTACAGTGCTGCTATATGTAGCACTGTTCTATAACATCACTAAATCATTTAAGTGATTTTGGTGTGCAAACTACAGGACCTTGACCTTTGACCCCCTAATTATCGGGATACTTTGAGCCACAGCTGTGAAAAGTTTGGAATGTTTGCTTTTTGGGTAGATTTAGGAGGTGCCACGCTCTCTCTGCCACTCGGATAAAGTGATAAAGATTTTTTTTAAATAAAAATCATACAATGACATGACCAAAAATTGTTATTGTTCTCTCCCATTTGTTATATACTGAACGGATTTTATTGTACTTCATGCTTTTTGGTGTTGCTGTTTACATGTGAACTGTATCAAGAATCTTCACTGTCAGCAGCTCTATGTATAAATGCACATATCATTCATATCTTCATATCACATCTATAAATTCATATATTTTCTATACATTCATATCATTCATATATTTATATGAAAGTAAGAACAACTGAGGTTTACCCTGTTTAGCCATCTTTTATCAAACATATTTACTCAAGCTGATCTACATCCTCTTTCCGTTTAAAAACGTTGCATAATATAATAATACTGATTAGCTGACTGCACATACACTGGTTTCAGTCTCCTTCATTTCTAAACGAAACCTATTTTTCAACAAAAAATGTACCAAAAAGTTTGATGTTGTGTAAATACGACTTAAAAAATACAATGCCCATTTGCGTAGTGCGAAGATTGCAAGGTCCGGAAATGTTGTTCTTGGTCAATGATAAACTTCTATGAAAGTGTTTTACCTGGGAGAAGATTGGCACAACCTGCAGATGTGTAGCCATGCTGGGAAAACTCTTCCAGTTGTTTAATGCACCACTGTTGCACTCGGTCACCCTCTGCCATCTGAGACTGTGGCAGGAACAGAGAATGGCAATTCGGCCACTCAGAAGCTGCCATCTGCATGCATTGATTAAGGTGGACATTAACAGAAGAACTACTCATAAAAGTAATTTGAGACATGTTATATTCTTAAACGTCATACTTTTTATTTTATTAAAAACATACTATCATAGCTAATTATACTTCAATTGAAAAAAATCAAGCTATACAAGAAACAGTGAAAGCCAAAAACAATTAGAACCAACATACCAAATCAGTGAACTTGTGTTCAGACAGATGTAGATGAAGTTGCATTGTGATCAGTTTCTGTTTTTCCAGAATAAGCTGGAAAAACAAACAAACTTGATATTAACTCAATTGTCTCCCTCTGAAACACAAGACTGCTTTTCAATCACTTTATTACTACCCTTACTTACACTTGAATGTTCGGAAACCACTAGTGTCGAGTGACATTGCTTTAAATTGGCATGGAAATCGACCTCAATGTAAAAAATATATATATACTGTTGTGACCAGATTATCCTTAACAATGTTTCTGATATGAAAATGTTCACATATACAGTATCTCTGTGGTGTGAGGGTAAGGATCTCTAGAATTGGGGGCCATACCAATGCCTAAAAAAAAATGTTCCTTTCATCTGAATGCAGGATGTTCAGGAACACAAAATATGCCAACGTTTTTATGCCATAACTACTATGTAGTAAAGTCAAGGTTAAATTCAGACAACTCCATCCTGGTGTGAGAAAAGAGGTGCTTCTAATGTTCCTCATTAGTAACATGCAGAATATTAACATTTGTAACAGAACATTAGTAACAGATCCATGAGTTTTAAAGATTGTTGTTATGACCCCTCTCTTTTAATCTTCTCTTATTGATGACCTAATCAGTAAGTTAAAACATGTTGTCTCTGCAGCATAAATAGTACATAAGAATATAATTGAAAACCTTGAAGATTATTCTACATCCCACCTGACTCTCCATGTATTGGATTCTATCCTGCTGGATTCTCATCTGAGCAACACTTCTGTCACCATGACTGTGTTCTGAATGGAGATGTCTAGTAGACAAAACGTGACAAGGTTACACAAGCTAACATTTTGTGGAAATACACTTGTACTTGTATAGCCCATATTCACAAATAACATTTTGCCTTATAGGACTTAACAATCTCAACAGAGTGCAAAAAACACCCTCTAACAGTGTAGACATGTTTATACATGGCACGAGGCCCAGTTTAGTATAAGACTGTATACAATATATTTAGTAGGGGGTCCCTGATCCATCCCTCCCAAAATCCCTAATAATAAAGAAGATGTAATATTTGTGTAACCTGATTTCATTTAACTTGGATTAATTTATGTCAATGTTCATGTTTGTCCCATCTGGAACAATGAATAGATAGAAAAAAATGGTTCAGTCCCAGAGCTGTATTTATGAAATTGTTAAAAGTAAAATTTGAATTTAAGAAAAAAATGGAAGGAAAAAGTATTTACTTTCACTCTGGCTTACATTTAATCACAAAAACAATTAATCAAACTCCTGTTAGTAGGGCAGCACAATTCTGGTGGTTAAATGCAGATCCTCACTGTCTACAGCAAAGTAGTCAAAAGTGCGGACCATTGCTCCATTACAGAAGTCTCTAAAAGCAATGCATCTACAACGTCCTTGTCGTTTGGATTGAGCCTCTCACTCATTTGTAATCCAGTGTGCAACTGTATACATTTTGAATTTGTCCCGTTCCATATGAGCATGGTCAATATTTATATAACACTTTTCTTTTCTTGAAAGACCTCACAAAGCACTTTACTCTACACTTGCTTTGTGGTTAGTGGCCTGCTCTAGCTCCTGAGCCATAGGCTCCAACCCAGCCATGTCACTAACACTTGATAAGAAATTATTATCACGTTAAAATATTCTCAGCATAGGATTGGTTCATCAGTAATCTTTACCTGCTAAAGGTTAAAACAAATCATAATAATCAAACAATGTTGATGAACATGAATCGGTGCATATTATAATCAGCACCCTACTTACTTTAGAAAGCTTGGGACATCTTTAGAAACTGAATCACAGCCAGGCCAGTGGCAGAGGCCACTGACAAGCAATGCACTGGCCCCCTCAGAGGTGCTGGAACAAAAATGCATATCTCAGTGAATTAATTTACTCATGGTCTAACTTTCAAACATACTATGGAGAAAGAGATGAGCTGTTGGGTGATATTTACTCAATGAATTGTTTGCTCTCTACAGATAAAACTATGCAGAAGTGGATTGTGAAGTGGTTATATGTTAGAAATGACTTATTGTCAGAGTAAATAGAGCTTTAGTATCTCCTTGTCCTGTTTTTGTAGGTGTCAGGATAAAGGGTATTCTCATTTATCTATAAAAACATTGAGTTCATACCAATGAACCACCTTTACATGTGGTTTATTTGATTTCATTGTAATACCATGTTAGCATTTTCTCTCTCTCTCATTATTATTATGTTCTCTTTGTTTTATGTCATTTTTAGATATCAATATAAAATATCAATGATATATATTTTCATTATACACATGCTTTTTCACTTAAATCTACTTATAGCCTCTTCAAGTAAACCATTTTTTTGGCATCTGATGATCTTTTTCTCCTGTTTTCCAACAAAGGCTTCAATTTGATAATGCAATAGTCACCCATCATGATGTGTGGCCTCGATGGAGCTCCACTTTGGATCATCCATCTTCAAAGGGAACAAGTGACGACTTTGTCTCAAAACAGATCCCGTCTGGGAGGACAGGATAAGATGGCCTGTGTCCACCCCTCTCTCACATATGGAATCAGCTGCATTGTTTTCTGGAGGCACAGGGAAAAATACAAACGTGTAGATAAAGTAGGTCTGTAGGAAATACAGTGCATGCAAAAAATATGCTGCCAGAGTGGTGAAAGCTCCTAAAGCCCTATCCACTTCAATTATTCAGGAAAAAGATCAGAGATACCACTCTTCACCAATGCAAGAATGGCTGTCTAAGGCCTGAGTGCTTTCTCTGTATTAAGACTTGTTAATTTATACATTGCACGTTATGCTAAATGTTAAATGCTTTTTGTCATGTTATCTGTCAATATGTTTAATGTCATTTGTCATTCAGGTTGTGTGTAAAACTGTGGGCCATGAGAAACATGCCTCGTTCCCTAAATGTATATCTTACATATGCGGAATGACAATAAAGCGAACTTGACTTGACTTGTTTTGTCGCACACTGGAAAACAGAAAATAAAATGTTGGCATGTAGATGGATGAGGTTAGTGTGTCATTGGGATATACCATGTTGTTGTGTGGAAGTAGTTTGGAAAACTTGACAAAGCACTGACGGTCTCTGTTGCTTCTGCCTTATGCCTTCCCTGCTCAAACCCTGGGAGGGACAACAACACAAAACAGGGCACGACGCTGGATCACCTTTCAGATTCAGATAATTTTCCCAAAAAAGCTAGCAGAAGGTTCAAAAATAGTAATTGATAAAAACAATAATTGATAAAAAAAAATTGAGATGATTGTGATGTGCATTGAAAAATGTCAGGGATTTTAAAAAGCATGCATGCACGCAAGCATGCATGCACTCACACAAACAAAACCCAGGAAATTCATCATCATTCATCACGTGTGTCTGTGTTTAGGAAATGAAAGTTTGTTCCAGTGTAGTTGTGTGAGTGGTTGTTTCATACCTGATTACCTGAGACAGGTGATGATTCTATATCCCTGGTCTGAGGAGGAAGAGTTGGAGGTAAACAAGGAAGTGGAGGGTGTGACTCCTCAGGCTCTTTGATCTTATCATATTTTGGTTGACCTAGGGCCTGTCCACATCTCTCACTCTCGCTAGACGTCTCGGGCATCTATGCAGTGACAGGAGAAACAGTAATGAACAGTGAGGAACCAGGTATGCTAATCAATAGTCATTGACCAACATTGCTTATCCCATCTTTAAGCCACTCTTAAAGAATTAAAGCTATACATAGTGGCTAGTGCATAGTGCTACTTCTGTTCAATGTTCAAAATACAGCTCAAATTATGGAAAACAACAACAAGTCTTACCATTATAACGTGGTAACGCAGATTTATTATAATTAGGAGGCTGTGGCCCTGGGACATGAGCATTTTTCTACAAATCAGTCACTGGATATTTTAAAATAGTCTTACAGTTAAACAAGATAACATGAAAATGGAGGATACTAAAATAAAACTACCTGTGAAATTCTCTTTACAGGTGTCTAAAAAAGTAATCGAGAAGGCTGCAGCAGATTGAGAATACTTCTCTATGGGTCACCACAAAGTTATAAATGCTTGAACTTGTTTGATTATTGCTATGGTGCACACTGTCACATTGTTTGGATTATTGAACAACAACTCATGTTCAACAAAATGTTCCATAGTTGTGTAGTTAAACTTCATGGGCCTGCTGGTAATGCGGGTTGTCTCTGGACTAATCACTGACAGCTTTCTCAGCTTCTGTAATTCCCTCAATTGGGAATATGGGCTATACAAATACAATTTTGGGTGATTTCGTTGCTCAGTGCTCTTCTCAGTGTTGGATTTCAGATCCTTTGTGATCCTGATTTCTCATCATATTAAAAAAGAAAAACGTTATAAGGCATACCTTTGTTACTCTGTATTTACTATGTGCATCCAGCCAAATAATAGTTAGCATCACACAGATTACACTATGAATATCAGGCTCAGTATTACTTCTCATTTGTAATGCTACTTCTCATTGTCATCTCTATTTTTATTTTAGTTTTATTTAGTTGCTTTTGATAGACCTTATATTGTTATACTTCACTTATTTTTATTCTTAACTTCAATTTTATCATATGTCATTCTTCATTCATCTCAACTCATCTAATCTCAGTTTAGTTTGGTTTAGGTGTACCGTATGTATGAGATTGTTGTGTAACCCACTGTTATATAGCTGACTATGCATAGTGGTTTGAAATTAGAAGGGGAAAGCATTGCATTGGCCTGAAGAAGTATACTTACTGTTAAGGTTGATATAAGTAATATTAGTTGATATGAAATAGTACTATTACTACAGAAAATATTAGTACCGGTACTCTAAATCTGTTTTTCATCTGCCTACATGTGCCTGTTTCCTGTTCAGCTACCATGATGTGGGAAGGAAGTGGGTAAACACGAGAATAATCATATGACTTGTATCTTGTCCTTGATTGGAAGAAACAGAGGTGTTTCAACCGTTTTTTACAACCATACCCTGACTATCCAGTGTGCAGCACAACAATAAATTAGTCCTATTTCAATAGACTCCTGATCACTCTGATTGATTGTTTGCCTACTTTTCGGCAATGTTGTGTTATCCTAAAATATTAAACCATGTTTTATGTTATTACCTGTTGAAATTCCATTGTGTTCTTTCCATTTATGCACACAACCTCTTAAATTGACATCATGCATTAATGATTTATGGGAAATAAAAACATATTTTTTTAATACAATTTCTTTTACATTTTAAGCAAATGAATGCATTGGCACTGAAGCCTTATACAATGAATAAGAATTACTCTGTGGTAATCTGAAAATCCAGCCCATCAGCATCCAGCATTCATTTCAGCCATATAAGAAGTTATATCTTTAAAACTGCAACGTTTTTTTTTTTTTATGTGAAGGTTTGTTTTCCTGTCCCAAACCTTCTGACATAAGCGTCTTGGCTGTCTGTGGCACAGCAGGTGCACCTGTACATGCACGCACACACCCACGCAAACACACTTTGGAGCGGAATGATGAAGTGTGTTACCTGCTACGACTGACTATTTGCACATAATTTTACTGCACATACTTGCACAAACCTGATCCCTCCTCTATCAGGCACCTTCATACTTTGCACACTTTTAGTTTGGTGTATGTATTTACAAGGAACAATGACTCTGGTCAGCTAGAGTCAATCTCATTCAAAGTAAAATAGTATTTCTGATGGGTGTAAAAAGTATACAAACAAGACAATTTCTATATTCAAATGTATTTCTCCCCTGTCCATCAGAAATAAACCTATGCCCTCCTTCAAAGTTTCAATGGAAAGAAACAAAATAAAAAAACAGAACATTGCTATTCCTCATTTATATTATAAAACATTATTTACTTATTTTAATGATTTATGTATTATTAAGTTATCTTGCTATCTACTTCACTAGGTGAATCTTTTGTGGCGACTTGTCCTAGAGGTGCAGCCTGAGGAGAGCTCATGAACCTACAGCATCATGTGAAATGGATAGAAAATCCGGTCATCATCCTCCAAAATGTACCTTATTTTCTGCTGCTAATTAGTAGAATTTTAACATAATTTTATGATAAATGGTTTCAGATACACTCATGAGATGAGAGCCATGTGAGAATCTCACTTTCAGAGCAAATGCCATTACTTTTAATTCAAAGATAATAGTTGAAACTAGATAAATATATACATTATTTTCTATACTCAGTATGTATGTTTTGTTCCTTGATCAGTGAGAATACTATCCTTAGTTTTGACCTGTACACACATGCTTTCATCTTAGTTGTCTAACACATTATATAGTATGTCTTTCTATGTCTTTATCTTTTTGTATGTGAAATTTGAGAGGTAAGAGGCTTCCAGAAAAGCTTATAATATGACATATCTCTTTGTGAAGCAAGTCATAGTTACTACTACGGTGCATAAATAAGATATCATTTCAAATGTGGCCTTGTCTTTCAACTATCTCACTTTCACATCCAAGAGTTCTTTAAAGCAGTAGAGAAGCGTGCATCTAGACAATAAACCAAACTGCCAATACCATATGTGTTCTGCAAATGCACACTCGCAGAAATGAACTGAATAGAAAGTGAAAGCATAAAAGAATATTTGTGGCTTCTCACTGTCATCTCTAACTCTGGTTTTCCTTCTTGACATTGTGTCGTCTTTGTCTGTTTTGAGAAAACAGAGGAAGGCATTAGTCACAAAGCTGCTCACTCAAAGGGATATGGTTGATGGTTTATATTTTGTTAGTATATCTGTGAGTCAACCGCTGACGGCAAGAAATGGGTTTGTAGTATTTCCTTTTTGGATATCATAATCAGCCACATTACAGTCTGGAAAGTTGCAGATGACTCATACTCTAATCATATCCATTATATAGTTTCAAAATCAAATTTACTCAAGACATGCAGGACTAAATGTAAGATCTTTGAGTAATGACTTTTTTTATGTAGTGTTTTTATCTTGTTCCAGAATCCAGAGTATTTGTATGCAAATCATGGGAACAATCTGATGATATTACTATTTTATTTGAAGCCTTTCTGTCTGGCTTGTCTTTTTTTTTTAATCACCCAAGAGATGATAGATGGGGAAAGAGGAGTAACTACACTCAGAAATAATATAAACCTTTCTATTGTTGTTAATGTAAGTGTTTTAAGGAAGTGTTTGATATAATATGTCCTGCTATGACTCATTTTGTAAAAAAAAAAAACCCTGTCCTCTGGTACTACGCCCCAGTATTTAAAAAAATACACACATCCATTTGAATGCGTCTATACCGCAGCGCTCTTGTCACTCTTATTATAATTAGAATTGAGCATCGTCCCACACAAACATGCACATGCAAACACACACGAGTCTGGGAAAATTTGACCTCTGCATTTAACCCATCTGTGGGAACAGCTGAGAGCATCAAGGGCATTAGAGGTGGCATATCTTTTGTTAGTGGCAGCCAGATGGAGACCACCTCGACTGGGCCTCAAAACGGCAACCCTCTGGTCCGATGCCTGTCTCCCTCACCACTAGGCCACCTCTCCCCATTGTATGGTAGTTGAGTGATTTGAATCATACCTTAAATACAGACAATAATAAAATATACCCTAGCAGTGATCCTAATAACATCTCTTGAAAAGCCTTCCAAAGAAGATTGGGGTGGCTAAAATTTCTTCTTGAAAAACTCACTTTTTCACTGTATCCTTACTTTGATGTCCCTAATAAAACACAAGGAGTTTGGTGCCGATTGGACAATTTTAATTTGAGCTACATCAATAAAATGTAATAAAAATCTGAGGATCCTTTTCTCTGAGAGGACTTTTAGTACTGAACAAATGTGTAGTTGATATGATGCATTCTGTAACCGTTTTCTGCGATTTTTTGTGCAGTTGCACAACTTCGTTAGGCTGGCAAAAATGTGATCCTTTTGATGGGAGAAGAAGAAAATAAATAAACAGGGCCCCTGATGATATGGACACTGTCTTGAAAATGGAAATAACCTTTACCTTTAAGTTATGGATACCTGCATTTGATAGAAATATCTGAACACAGTAAGCTGGAGCATAAGTTTCACTCAGTTTAAAATATCCTGTATTTGGACAGCACGTGTGATTTTATGAATGTATGTTTGGAACTATTATGAAAGCTGACTGTAAGATAATTATTGTACGTCTTTAGATCTAACTCATAAAAGCTTTTGGGATTTTTTTACTGTTCAGTTTTTACTTGTTTTTATGTTGCTTTTATTAATGCTTTTATTAATCTCTTTTAACCATGTTCTTGTAATATAAAAAGTAAGTGCCTTGTCTGGTTTTTATGTATTACATTTAGTTTTGTATTGTAAAGCACTTAGTAAAATTGTTTATACAAAGTATTATATAAAAAATTGTGTATTATTTTATTATTATTGATGCCAAGAGTTGCTCAGCATCTTTAGTGTGTGAGAAAAATGAAAGTTCTCTGATATAAGGTTAATGTTTTGACTACTCTCTTCCTCCAAAAACCCAGAAACCTCATGAAGATTCAGAAGTGAGGGATCCCTTTCCGAAGATGAACAGAAATGGAAAAGGTGCCACATGTACAGAGTAAATCGACAATATTTACAATTTCTGAGAGAAAGAGTGAGTGATGTTTCTAATGTTTATAGTTTAACGCTAGAAACCTCTTAATAGACATGACAAATATGTGAAGACGTTGGAATCAAAGCTTCTCTTGTCTTGTAATGGTTATTATACTTATCGGGAGATATGCGTCATCTTTAAAAATATAAACACTATTTGTGTGTGTGTGTGTGTGTGTGTGTGTGTGTGTGTGTAGGTGTGTGTGTGTGTGTGTGTGTGTGAGAGACAACTTTTCCATTTCACTTATACAGTAGACTGTGTTAAGCTTGGCTGAACATACACATATACATGCCTCTGTGCATGAGTGTATGAGTGCAAGAGTTTACATTTCTCTCAGCTTCAGTGATGAAACAAATTTGACTTGGCTAATCAACACAGTCAGTAATTTATGTTTTTAAATATATTAATTATACATTTTGTTTGGTAGACGTAATGATTTAACTGAGTATTATTAATATTTTGTTAGTACAAATACATTTATCTGACAGTCGCATCATCTCACTGTTTCCTGCGTTCACTATTTGATGAGCAGTAGAATCAAATATGACAAACCTAACCGCCTTACCTAAACTTTTTTTTTTATTTGACAGTCTTAAAAAATATTTAGCAGATTAATTGAAAATAAATTCTATGCCCCTATTACTAGTATATAGCTCAGCTTTGTAATTGTCCATTTATTTGAAAATAAACGTATGTGACAATTTGGGAAAATGTTTAAAAGGAGCTTTAACATTTTAAAAATTTGTTTAAATCTTCAATTTTCACACATTTCCCAATTTCTGTTGATGAAATATGGGAAACTATGCATTATGAGTTACTACATGTATTTGCTCAAGCAAAAGAATTTGGTTTCGAGTCATATTCATAAAACATCAAGGCAGATCAGTGATTGCTTTAATCAAATGTGAACAACCTTACTGTTTTGTGTGCTTTTTCCACTGTCATGAAATATTTGGACATATATTGAATGCACACATACTCTACTGGTCTCTCTGAATAATCCTATACATTTTCTAAGGCTCATTTTGGTCTGAGATTATCCTAGTTTAAATTTTTTTGTTTTTATCAAAAGGTTTTCACAAAGCAGAGAAATGTGTGCTTACCTTATTTTTTGTGTGCAGAACCCCAAGCTTGACTCTGCCTTCCTTCTCTCAGCTTCTTATAGGGAGCTACTTTGAAATGATTCATAGGAGTTATTTCACAGGAAATATGTTTTTTGAGAAAAGTATGATGAAATAACACATTTTGTTTGGAAACCAAGGACAAAATGCATTCAAATAAGAAAGAAATGTGTGAACCGAACTATGACATTATACCATATACATTCTTGGAACATTTATATTTAAGGTTAAAGTAGAGTTGAGTTTGACAGAAAAACTATATATAATAAATAAATAAATTATTATTTCATAATAAGAAAATATTTGTTGATTTTATTCTATAATACATAAATGTATATATCTATATTTATTAAATTTTTGTAGAACACATGTATCACCAACTCACCTGATGTCAGTCTCAGAAGAAGAAGAAGATCAAGAAGCTCAAGGAAGAACATTACACATATATATATCCGCAGTATTTATATACACAACAGGAAATGGGGGAAAGCTTTAAGCCCATATCCTCAGCAAATCAAAAGACTACAAGAAACCAACAAAAATGTTTTTGCTCTGACTACCTAAAATTTTTTTTTTTTGTAAAGTACGCTTTCACATCAAGAAGAAATGACAAGTTGTCTTTATGCAAAGGCTTACGAAGCTCTGGGAAAATAACTTTTTATTCTTTCTTCACACATATGTAACCAGTTCTGGTCCAAATATACAAAATCTCCGCAAGCAGGCTGATTATTTCACATTGAAAATCTTATTTACTACAGAATGTAACAATAAGATCATTCATGCATGTTTCCAAAGAAAAGTTTGTGACTCTCCTTTACATTTTTTTTTTATCCTCTTAATAAAAGGTGTTTTTGTCAGTTTTTCTTAACCTTGTTGAGGGTTAAGGGCAGCAACTTTACAGATTGTTGACATCAATGAGGCAAATTTTGATTTGTGAATACGGGCTATGGCTATAAATAATGGACTACACAAATAACATTTGATTTGTATTTCATCATACTTTTCAGATATTTTACAAATATGTGTAGATATATTTAGAATGAGTTTTCGTAAACTTCTGAAACTAATTAATTAAATAAAAACGATTGCTTCAGTTTAATAATTTGATAAATTAAGACTCACTTTGCATGTTAACTGGCGTAGAGTTAAACAAAAATGTAAATACAAAAAATATATATCTTAATAATGTAAGCCTTTATGGTACACATTTAGCAGATACATTCACTTTCTGTATGTGACTAAAACTGGTATGGTCAGTTAAAAGTTTGGTCCAGCTCAATCACATATCAACATATGTTGGGCTTACAACAAATGTATGTTTCAGTTTGAGTTTTCCAGACTCATCACTGCTCCAGTAAAGTACGGGTGAATGGAAATTGCTCTTTTGGTGTCAAAACTGTGCTTTCTCAGAAACACTGTTCCACTTACCCAGGAGTATCCACAGACTTCTTTATGAATAGGTTTCTGTCAGGAGAAGAGTAGATTTTACCGTGCCTGGGGTGCATCTGTTTGTTCAATTGACAATCTCACTTGTCATCATATTTCTATGCCATGTCTTCATTAAGGCTGTGCTAGTGTTATTTTTATTGAAATGTTAAGTTTTTTTTCGAATACATTATAACATAAATGTAATTTTTGACCGAATTACTGAATTAATGTTCTATTTTATGCATGTTCATGATGTTATGATGACATGTTTGAATTTTGAAAATACTGTAGAAGTTTTTAATCAGGCTGATGCCAGCAGTGTCAAGACATCAGTTAACTCAATTTATTCCTTAAAAGCTTGTAAATAATTGCACATTATTTTGCAGCCCTGGGCAGACAACACTCCATCTCAGTACTACACCAGATACACAAAAAAAATATCTCTCATTTAGAGTATGGTCAATACTGTCTTTTTACTGTGGGAATTTTGTTCTTGTTTGAATGTCAAAGGTGTGAGAAAAGCTTTTGATGACTGTACTTTCTGATTCAAATAGAAGCCTAAGAATATGATGATGAGGTGAGAAGGCTGCTCTTTTCATTTCTTGCTGATGAATGTCTGGGAGATATGTATATGAACTAAAAAGTATGTTGCACTCCAAGTAAGTGTTTAACAGAGAGAAAATAATATTGTTGACATGCCAGTGACTCACTTCTTCCCTGACAAAGATGTTGAATTACTCAGGTAATTCAGCCCACATGTGGGTGAGTATTTCATCAGACAAATTTGACTATTTACAGTGTAAAGGTACAGCTTGCCAGACTTTTCTCAATGTTAATTACATTCATGATTTAAACAATATAGGACTTATGATTATTTCGAGAAATTAACACATTTGATGAATTAAGTCTTTGGTCACGACACATCTATTTTTTAAACTCATGACAACTTAATCCATGGCCTACTATACTATATGTTTATATGACTTGCCTTCAGTATGACGGTTGACTTTATTTTGTTGGGGTTGTAGCATCTGGATTGTGCATGTTTCACACATTTGTCTGTCGGGGTTCGCGCTCATGTTGGAGGTAAAAGGAAGGAAGGCAAGGGGTCTGTGGCCATAAGAAGGGTTTTGTTTTTATTGTCAGCAACTCAAAAACTGCCACAATAAATACATACATACACAGCACTCCTCTATTCCTGGAGGAGTGTAGGGCAAATTACCTTGTCTTCTTCCCAGGACCCAGCCTACTGCAAGAGAGAGCAGAACCAGGTTTACCACATGCTTTATAGTGCCTTAATGGATTACCTGATCCTGGACAGCTGTCTGGTTCCGGCTGCCACTCCCGTCCCTTCTCCATTCACCCACACTGACCGCGCTCCACTGCCACAGCGTCCATGTGATTATACCTACAAATTTGATCATACACTTCTCATTTTCCACGTGTGAAATTAAACATGTTTTTAACATTTTACATGTGACCACAATGTGTTTCTGCACATGTGAAATTAATGTTGTATTTCCATTAGGGTTGTACCCACAGCAGTTAGAAATGGGACTTTCCCAACAGGCTGTGTGGTGGCCCTGGCTGTGCATACAGAAAAAAAAACAATTAGAGCTGTTGGTGATTTGTTAATTTACAGTATTTATCCATAAATAGCATTATATCCCTTATTTATATATTTACATGAACTTTAAAACAATCTATTTAGTCAAACTAGCCTATTAGTTTTTTATGAAACTTTGTTTTGCTATTCTCGACCTATTGGACTTTAACAAAAGATCACTGGTGCAAGATATCAGCTCATCACTGTAATCCACAATTGTGAGAGAGGTGGCCTAGTGGCCACCAGTTGCCGGTTTGAGGCCCGGTCGAGGCAGTTTCCCCCTGGAAGGATGGACAAACGCCCGCCACTAACAAAAGACACTCCACCTCTAATGCCCTTGAGCAATGCACTTACCCCATCTGCTCCCCGGAGGCTCTCAGCTGTCCACTGGCCTGACATGCGCCATAGATGGGTTAAATGAAGAGAACAAATTTCCCCCAACTTGTGTTTGCATGTGCATGTTTGCGTGTGACAATGTGCGTCTGTAATTCAAATTAAATGTGTGGCTGTTCTTTTAAAGCGTATCATCTATGTAATTGGATAAGATAATACTTACCTCTGTATTGTACATTGTTGTACATTTTAGCAACATTGCTAAAAAAAACATGGTAAGAGCCAGAATATTCAATGGCATAAATTTGTTAAGTGTTGCTATTTTTGCTAACAGAAAAGATGAGGATGGGGATTAACTGGTACATTTCCTTGTATTGGAAATAGCACAAGGAAAAGTATTGTGCCATCAACTATCATGTTCTCTGTTTCAGAATGAAGGAATCCTTTACACTTTGCCCTTGCTGCCCCCATTTAATCAGAGGATATAAAGATCATACTCTACTATGTACTGTAGGACAAAGTAGCAGCTAGAGTAGGACAGTTAATAATGTATGTATTTACTGCATGTAAACATTGAAATGACATTGAAATGACTGAAGCTCTCTCCTCTCAAAATGAAAACTACAATTATTTGTACTGTTCCAGAAAGGATTGAACATGACATGTTTTTTGCGCCTTTAATTTGGTAAATTATCATGAAAAAATGGTCATTCATTACAACATATTATAGCATATTATTAGCTCAATCAAGGGAGACTTATTGAACAACTATTGTGAATAACTTATATAGTATAATAAAATGTATGTATTGTCAACCAAAGGAATAGACTTTGGTGCTTAGAAACTGGCAGGAAGTAGAACACCATGGAAACATTCTGTGAGGATCCATTCTCACTCAATGGGTTCAAGGCATGGAAGGAGAGGGTTATTTGTCCAAACAAATTACTTTATTTAGGCAGATGCAGATCATTTACAAATGTCCCCAAACAACTCCAGGCTTCAAGCCTACTGCAAAAGAGACCAGAACCAGGTTAACCACATGCTTTATATTGAGTGAGGTGATTACCTGATTCTGGCCAGCTGTGTCTGGTCTCCAGCCACCACTCTCCTCTCCCACCTGCAGCCGGCGCTCTTAACACACCTCACTGGCGCATGTTCCTATTATTGAAATGCTTCCAATATAAAGTGGGCGTTTCCCATGGAGCCTAGACACTGGTGGTTCGGATGTGGAATGGAGCATGAGTTGGGGATTCTCATTAATGGCCTCTGATTGGACAGTGATCAAGGTGCTGGAATGGCAACTGACTGAGAAAAGTAGTTTGACAGCCTACAAGGCTGATTGGCTCAAGGTGTGTGTCGGATAGTGATCGAAGGAAACCGAGAATGGGCGGGTGGGAATTGTGCTTGGACTTGGGAGGCATACGCAGCAAGATTCTTTCAGTGTAACCTTAAGGTTGATTTTTTTAAATATATTCAGGGCTTTTGTATGTATTTTTTATATATTTTGTATATAGTGTATGTTATTTACGTGCTTATTTTATTTAGTTTATTATTTATTTTTTTTGCACGGTTAGAGGAGATTTAATGAAATTAATAATTTCATAACGGCAACTGACCTCTGTAATTGATGTATATGATAAATTCATTCTTGAGTCTTGAATCTTTTTCTATACAAGGTGCTTTTTCAATGTATGTATCTAAGCATTGACATAATTCTCATGAAACAGTATTCTGTTATCAAAAAAATCAAGTCAACCACATTTGAACCCTTAAGTTTGTATGTAAAGTATATGTTTTAATGTCTCATTAATTTTTGTATCCTGGAAATGTTATTTTCCGGTGTAAGAATGATTTTGTAAACTCCTCATCTCAGTCATTTTCAGTATCAACAAATGTCAACTAACTCTATGTTTTCAAGAGGAAACATTAGTGGGGGGAAGCCCAGCAACATGCTTGGTTGAACAGGTGTAAACAGATTGTTCTGAGGTTTTTTTTGTGCTGTCAAAGGTCATCTCACCTAACCTTATGTCACACAGACACATCGGAAGCTTGAGGTTTTTCAGAAAGTTCAGGCATTTTTATAAAGTAACTTTGTTTTTTGTGCTTGGAACCGAATGTCCGCTGCTCTTTCTTTTGGTCTATTTTTTTGTCGTTGTTTTACAAACATTGCAGTAGCTACAATTAATTGTGTGCATCAGTTAGAGGGTAATTGGAGCAGTTGCTATTTCATAATGCTTTCTTCATGCAGTAATTTAAGACTGCTGATGCTCAATTTTCATAAGTTTCATTATGAAAACAGCTTGAAGCTGAAACAAAACTAGCATGCCAAAAGTCATCACATACAAGTGCAAAACACTTAATCACGTACTCTGAACACACCACATATCAGCACAATGCTTATTGCAACTATATGCACTATTTCAAGCAGTGCTACATGCACACAAACAGGAAGTGCAGTATGAACATACCTAAAATAAAAAATTGCACAAAAGACTGACTGACACTGTGATGCAGGGGTAGCACACAAAGCATGAAGGCTTTTGGTTTTACACTGTTCTGACTAGAATGATACAGTATATAGTATAGTTTTTCTAATAGGCTGTTCCCCAGGGTAAACCCTGCTCCTCCCACAAATTCTGCTGGGATGTGCTCCAGTTCTCTATGTGACCCTATAACAGTGGTACACCTCAGCTGTACACCTACACTGAGACATCAAGATACAGAAGAAACAATGCAAAGATCCGGTGGCAGCTCCTGCCAAATTTTCCAAAGGGGGAACTTTGAGGGTGATGATGGCTGAAGTGACGATTTACTTCCAAGACCACTTGGAAGTAAATGCCACAGCTTTATAGTGCAGAAAAAGGGGCAGTGGTACTGCAGTTGATAATGCAGAATTAATACAATTATTTACAAATCAACTGTTGGGGATACTCTATATAGTAAGTGCAGTGGTGGAATGTAATGAAGTAGGCCACAGCTACTCTAAGATATGTGTTTGAATGTTTATAACAAATGGAACTCTTCTACTCCACTACTTCACAGAGGATAATATTTGACATTTTACTCATCTACATTGGTCTAAAACTTTCGGCTATTTTACAGATTGCTATTCTTTAAATAATTTAATTGAAATAGTTCTGACCTACAGCAATAACTTGATGGAAACAGTTATCAATGTGTTTATAATAGTCCTAAGCAATAAATAACAACACAATAAAAAAATAATAATATTGGAGGAGCCTCTCAAGACCTATTTAGACTGCATCTCAGAGCCTGCAGTTAAAAAATTAAGTTTTCACACAAAACCAGACTGAAACAGACTGATTGGATATTCAAAGGCAGGATAAACTGTTTCACGTGAAAATTATGACATAATGTTTATAACCATAAATGTATCTTCTTTGTTTATGGCTTGAGCAGGGCAGTGTTGCATCGCCATCTATTGGCTAGCAGCCGCTGCAAATAACTGTTTTCTCATTAACTATGTGTCCTTACTGTATGGTGGCTGAGAACTGCAAAACACATTTACAAAATGCGCTGAAACAAATTTACAAAATGCGTTGAAACAAATTAACAAAATGCGTTGAAACAAATTTACAGAATGCGTTGAAACAAATTTACAAAATGCGTAGAAACAAATGTACAAGTGGCGGAAACACATTTACAAAAGACAGATTCTGAACTGAAATGGAATGTACTAATGTCTTCGAAGGGGGGGGGGGGGGCAGTGGGGAGGTTCCCGCAGACCGCAAAACGATGTTGTGCCGCCCCTGTCCGTGGACCACTGTGACGGGGATTAAAATCGCAATTGAAGTTGCCTGTAGCGACCATTGGATGTGTGTTTTTTTCTCTCCTAAATCCTGTCCATCCAGCAGTCTGTCAGCTGCGGACACCGCCTGCTTCCGTCTTTCACCTGCTAACGATTACAACAAGGACGTTTACACCATCGTTGTTGTCCCACATGTCCACCTGTCTGTGGACAGGAATGGGGGACAGGCGTCGGTGTCAGTCCACAGCCCACACCTGCCTGCTGGAGGCTTTTTTCTGACCTCAAAACACGAACTAACTAACCGAGAGGGCCCATTTTGGGAAGAAGCCCGCGGCTCTTTTTTTGCGGGAATGCTGGAGGATTTCCATTGACCGTGAGCATGAGGTTTTTCCCTGGGTTTTGACTGGGACGATGCGGAGGGACGTGCGGCAGCGGCAGTGGATGGACACGGTTTCGCAAAAGTAGCTTGCTGTGCCGGGATGCTACGGGCTGCGGTGTGCAGCAACAAGCCGAGTGACGCGGGTCGACGCCTTACACAGCAGCCAGCCTCTGGGAACAGGGATGGTCCCTCGCCCTGTGCGGTCCCTGGGACCGGGGGTCTCCTGACATGACATGCACAGGACACAAAGAGGAAACGCAGCGTATGTTTTTTTTTTAAGCGCGGGCGCGTCCTCCATTCGCCCAGTGAGTGTGTATATTAGTTTTTCTATGCGAATAGCCAGACCGATGGCCTGTCTGCCACAGTGTGGATGACCGGCAGACCGCAGCAGCAGGTAAGCACCACTACCATTTTGATTTGGCCACATTATGTCATATATACACACACCCTCTGCATTCCTTCTTACCACTCACACCGGGGTAACGTGCGAAAGTGGAGCAGGCCCACACCGCGGACTGGTGCCTTTTTTTGGTGTGCTTCACACTTGTGTGATGAATGCCAGAGCTTATCCTAACATGAGATGCACCACAGCGGGCACACGGTTGTCACTGTGACGCGGTGTTGTGCTGATTAAATATTCACAGGGCTTCCACCGACTGTCGGGGCCCTGCTCAGCACTCCGCGGGAGCCAGAGAGATGATAGCGTCACCTTTGGATGGAGTGCGGGCGACACGATGTGAGATTAGTTTATTATTATATATATTTTTATAACACACCCACTCCCTTGCCGTTGGACTGCAGCCACATGTGGCTCTCCAGTCCCCGTCATCTGACCGGTGGGGCTCCACGTGAGGAGGAACTGATGCAGGGCCCCCGAGCTGTTAAGAGCGACTCTGTCTCCATCTTCTCCTCCACTGAGCTCTGCCGCCTGCTTTCTCCTCCCACTGACATCCAGCCAGAGGTATTGGGCTGCTGTTGCTACCCGGTTCCTGACAGTGACTCTGTCCACCGCTGCCAACCAACTTCCAGCTTCGCAGAGCTCCTCCTTCCAGACACACAGCCTCCCGGCTCCCCCTTAGCTCCCAGCCTTTGCAACCACTAAAAAATCACCTGACAAAAGCAGTTGCCATGTAATTGATATGATACATTTTATTCAGATTTGAATAATATATTTTCCTGTCAAAGAAAATAAAAGAAACCACTTTGATTAGGTCTACCAGAGCTCCAAACACCACTATTCTGGAATGATCCAGAATAGTAGTGCCATGTATATGTTTATTGTATAATCTTACTTTTTGGAAAAAAAATTATCTGGCTCACTAAATGGAAGTTTCAACTATTCCCCTAGTGACTGACATGCAAAATTCAACATATCTCAAGGCAGAAATAACGGATGGTTTGTTAATTTTGTCCAGTTAGTAGTAGTTTATTGACTGTGCTCAAAAACGATATTGGTCAAATTATATGTGAAAATATAACATATATAAATATTTTATTCCATGTTATAATTGGCCATGTAAAAGCGGTTGTTGTATAAGCACCAATATCATATGATATTATCCTACAATGTCAGCAATATTTTTCCATATATGTGAGCAAATGACTTCTGTGAGGCTCAGTATCATTTAAACACATTTATTTGGACATAGTGGTCGGACCAGCATATATTTATCCCTCTCCCCCTCACCGTGTGTGTTTAAGAGAAGTATAGCACTTTGGAAAAAAGCTTTACATAAATATGCATTGTGCATTTTTGGAGAAGTACATGTCAGTTCCTGCACTATCTAGACGGGGGGTCTCCAACAGGTCGCTCGCGAGCTACCGGTAGCTCGCCGGCAGCTTTTCAGTCGCTTGTTTCCCAGACTGTGTTCAACGAATCCGATGACATTGAATGCACCTCTTGATAACGTCACTCTGAACCTAATGAATCACAGCAGCGTAGCAGAAAACGGACGTTGACGCTAGTTACGCTAGCTGAGTGAAAGTGAGGAGTGTGGCAAAGCGGCGAGTTTATTCTGATTTAAAATGGAAAATGAAGGTGGCCAGGTGAAAAAAAGCAGAAACTTACAATTTCCACGTGGAAAGGGTAAGATCGTTATTTTCCCCAACGTATACCACAAGTGCCAGCACACTGATGAGCGCCATCACATCCAGGATTTTCCTGCGGGCAGCACACTACTGACTGAAAAGGTGAACCATCTAAAAGCAGCACTTCAAAAACAGCAGTGTTTATTCAGCCAGCCAACCAAAAAAGGCTAACGCGGCAACAGTGGCATCGTTTGAAGTGGCGCACATCTTCGCGAAACACAAGAAGCCAATCACCGATGGCTTGATGGTGATGACAGCAGTTGCCGAGACGCTATTCAAGGACCATACAATTAAGACTGAAATCGTGTCCGCCTTCGCTGATGTACCACTTGTAGTGATGGGAAGTTCGGCTCTTTTGAGGGAGCCGGCTCTTTTGGCTCAGCTCCCAAAGAAGAGCCGGTTCTTTTGACTCCCGATCGGCTCTTAATTTAGGAATTTTTTTTAGGCCTTTATTTTACCACAACTTTGCAAAAATTAATGGTTTATGTGTTGGAACCCCTTCATGTGCAGTGTTTTCATGAGAAGCCTTATTATTGCCTAATTTTGAGCATTTATTCTGTTACAAAACAGTTCCTTTTGTTTAATATTTTAACCGAACATTTTTAGTTGCACAAATGAACAAACAACTGCAGACAACTGCAAACAAATCCACAGAACAGAACTAGAACCAAACTCAATCAAACAGTTTTATAACAGTTTATATAATTGCCTAATTTTGTGCATTTATTCTGTTACAGAACAATTCTTCCTTTTGTTTAATATTTAAATCAAACATTTGTATTGCACAAATTAACAAAAAACTGCAAAACAAATCCACAGAACAGAACCAAACTCAAGCAAACAGTATTCATTTCCTCAGTGAAGGTTGGCATTCAAAAAAGTGAGATGCCTCAGCTTGGATGGACTGATCCGATTTCTTCTCTCAGTGAGTATCTGCCCTGTTTTTGAGAAGATTCTCTCGGAAGGAACAGATGTCGCCACAATACACAGTGAAGGCACTCGGCTTTGTTGTTGCCGGTATCTTTAAACTGCAGCCAGATGCTGCTTCGCTTTCGGGTGTCACTCATACTTTTAATACGCAACTATACTCTCTCTCTCACCTGACTTGCTCCCGGCACTCCACTTACCAGCGCGCCCTCTCTGTTTTCACATAATGGTATGATCCTATATCCTCACATATAATTAGCCGCGATACTGACCAATCAAAACAAAGTTCTGCCTTGTGCAGAGCTTAGGCTAAGCTGTGAGGGAAGTAGCAAAAAAACAAACAAACTGGGAGCCGGCTCTCACTCATGCGAGCCGGCTCTTCTGGTTCACTACGAAGCATCGGCTCTCAGAGCCGCAGCTTCTGCGCATGACACATCACTAACCACTTGGCACTAACTCAGTTGCACGGAGAATGTTTGCGCAATCTGCAGATGCAATGGGGCAGCTGGAGCGGGACATGGCAAGGTGCCAATGGTTTTCAATTCAGAGTGACGAGTCGATGGACTCGACTGATATCGCTCAATTGGCTGTGTTTGTTCGTATGGTCTTTGATGACTCTTCCACCAGAGAGGAGTTTTTTACATTGCGTCGTCTGAAAACCACAACTGAAGGAGTTGATATTTACAACGTGTTGAAAAACTATTATGTAATATATTATTATTATTATTATTATTATTATTATTATTATTATTATTATTATTATTATTATATTCACAGATGCAGGTTGTTTCTGAAAGGAAGGAAGATTCTTGTTTTCAGTGTTTTTTGGTGTAAAATTATTATTATTATTATTATTATTATAATTATTATTATTATTATTATTATTATTATTATTATTATTATTATTATTATTATTATTATATGATGTGATATTATATATGTGATATATAATTGCTAAGTGTTGAAGTTTTGATCCACTTGTTAATAAATGTAAGCAATGTGATGCAAGTTGCTCTTTGTCATTTTCTTTTTTTCAAAGTAGCTCTCCAGTAGATGAAGAAAGGTTGGAGACCCCTGATCTAGACTGTGGGGCAGACTCAGCAGCTAGGTATTTCCTTAATTCAGGAGTTGCAGGAGGGTAAATCAGAACTTCAGAGAGAATATTGGACCTACCTCAGCAGGTAGACACTGGATGTGTAAACAAGCAACTGGTTGACAAGTCCAACTAGCATGACACAAGGAAGAAAAATGATTCAATTGCCACTTTAAAAATAGGCTGGTGTTCACAACACTTACAATAATTGTCTTGAATGGAGATACCACTGGTTAAAACAAGTATCATTAGCTGTCTGTAATAACCTGAAAAGTTGAAAAACATTTATTCAAATTAGAATCATGATTCTATTTTCATTTATTCCAAATCGTTTCATATACTACAGTCATGTAATGTATTGGTTGACCTTTTTTTGACATGTGTGACCAGCTTCCTGGACCCTAATTTAATACTGTGTTAATCTAGTAAAATCATCTGTTAAAACCCTAAATATGATTTATCTCATGTAATAGCACACCTTATTTTTCCTGGTCATAAGTAGTTATGTTTTTTTTGTTCAAAATGTGAAATGTGGTAAGTGTAAAGGCAAGTGTAATTAAAATAAATGTTAGATAAATTAGGATTAGGGTTGTTTCTTAGGAGCCATCATCATACAGCGATTATGTGTGTGTCTAATACAAATAAGATTAATAACATTTGCAAAAAACATTTTAATAATCAAGTAAACTGAATTATATATTTTTTTTTAAGCAAACAACACATATGTAGGAGGAATAATAAACATTGGTGGGGCTGTTGCGTGTAATCCAGTTAAAAGTAGGGGTGACCTTTTATTTATCAGTCTCTAGTTTAGCCTATAATTGTTTATTTGTTGTTGTTTAGGGGGACTGTAACATATTTGAAGGTTTGTCCATGTGTAATTTCACACTGGTGTAGTGATAGTATTCAATGTTGCAGCCTAATGTTTTGTTTCAGTGAAGTTACTAATGATGGCATATGACATGTCATATTAACTGTTTCTCTCTATGTGAATTGATAGGTAGTTAGATATTGGAGTGATATTTGTGTCATTTATCCTTTGTATTTGTTTGGAAGTTTTGCACACCTATCCAGGACACTGCATTTTGTGTTGCTGTACAGCAGTTATCAGTGTTGCGCTGTGGTTCATAGTGGGCTGTAATGGAAACGTTTGTTTGTAGTTGTGTAGTTGCATGAGGATAATGTTGAGGGAAATTTATTTTGAAGAGTTTGTAGCGCAAATTATGCTTGGCCGTTTCCATCAATGCACGGAAGGGCATTTGATTATTTGACTTAATTGTAGGAGATCAATTTGATATAAATGTTTCTAAATATTTGAGGAAAGTTTTTTTGCATCATGACACTGATGTATTAGAATAATCCAGCTGCTTGTAAGTATTAAACATTATCTTAAAAGCTCCATCTTAAAAAGAGTGAAAATTAATAGATGTAGCTAAATCATTTATTTGTTTAAGCATCTCGTAAATACTTTTTGGGGAAAATTGGCTCAAGATTCTCTAACCTGGAATTTTCCAGCGTGTGTTCACAAGTAAAACTTATGCTGGTGCTTAGGGCTTATGAAAAGGGCTTTGAACTTGGCTTTGAGAAATAAGCTACGTTAAAAAGGACCTGAAGAAATGATGCACTTGCTTGTAAATTAAGGGGTAAATGTACAGAACCCTCTCCATCTGTTTTTATGTATTTATCAGATCATATTTATATGTTCAAACAATGTTTACTCCACTTTACTCATCTTTATTTATTATTTCAGTAGTACATGATGGCATCTAGTCTATTTGTTATCAGTTTCGACTGAGAATCTCAGTCAACAAAAGAAAAACACTTTTACTTTCCGGGTACACTGGCTCCCTCCCTAGGTATGAATGTTAGAGTGAATGGTTGTGTGTCTCTATATGTCAGCCCTGTGTATCCCATTATCCCTCAGAGACAGCTGGGATTGGCTTCAGCAGCCCCCACCACCTAATAAGGATAAGCGGTTACAAACAATGGATGGATATACTGTATATATATATATATAGACAGACTATATATATATATATATATATATATATAGTCTGGATAGTATACCATTAGTGATAAAAAAAAAAAAAAAACATGTATTAAGTGTAGAGGCAAAGTAACAAAGACTTTTGGGCTGAATTGCTTCTATCCCCTTTCAACGTGTAGTGGATTGGTTCAGGAGTGTTGACAGGAGATCGGGAAACCAAAAGCCACAAATAATCTAGAATACACAAGTTGTGCCCAAAGTCACTTGCTCGGTATAGTGATTTGTATGTAGAGGAATGTTTATTGAGCTCTACAGGATGGAAAAAATGCTTTTGGACACCACTCTGGTCTTTTTGTCTTCACTGATAATTACGGTGTTATGGCACATTAATGTCTGACATATAAATGACTAAATTAATAAATGTATTTGTGGTAAACACGATATCCCTTTTTCTCTCACACACACACACACTCAAACACACACACACACACACACACACATACACACACCAAACACCATGTTCAAGATCTTATCTTTTGACTTGTCAGCTTTTATCTAAGACAAAGGGGTTGGATAAGACCAGAACAAATACTCAGATGTAAAAATCAACTTGGATGTAATGCAGGCATTTCAGTTAACACCGAGAGATCGTAAACTGCACAATAAAAGTGTGTTGTTTTAAATTGGTATGCTATTTCTTGGATGACTAAAGTGATTCTATACCATCCAAACTCATAATATATTCTCTTCTGACTATTTTCAGGACCCTGGAGAGGATCGGGAGGTGAGACGACGCATTACACCATCAAAGGCAGGTTGTTCAAAATGGGGCAATGTGGATTAAGGTGTTCCCGTTCCTTGAGAACTGCAGAAAGGAAGCAACCACGAGGAAGAAGGAACAACCAGTAGAAGGAGGAGGTAGCAGGGGAGTTACAGCTTTGGGGCTTGAAGAAAGGGTGGTTTGGGTGGGAGGGGGCTACAGGATGGCTCATCAAAACGAGAGCAGCGAAGGGCCTGCTGGATCCATGGCAGTGGTGGTGGCTACTGCAGGAGGAATGGTGGCAGAGAGTACTTCCTCAGCTGTCTCTACCTATATCAAACTGGTGCTACTTGGGTTGATCATCTGCATTAGCCTAGTGGGCAACCTGGTGGTATCTCTGCTTGTGCTTCGGGACCGGACCCTGCACAAGGCACCCTATTACTTTCTGCTGGACTTATGCCTGGCAGACACCATTCGCTCAGCCATTTGCTTCCCTTTTGTCCTGGTGTCCATAAAGAACGGCTCAGCCTGGACCTACAGTGTGTTGAGCTGCAAGGTGGTGGCCTTCATGGCGGTGCTCTTCTGTTTCCACGCTGCCTTCATGCTGTTCTGCATCAGCGTAACGCGCTACATGGCCATTGCCCACCACCGCTTTTACTCAAAGCGCATGACATTCTGGACATGTGTGGCAGTGGTGTGCATGGTGTGGACACTGTCTGTGGCAATGGCTTTCCCACCGGTTTTTGACGTGGGCACTTACAAGTTCATTCGTGAGGAGGACCAGTGCATCTTTGAGCATCGCTATTTCAAGGCTAACGATACACTAGGCTTCATGTTAATGCTGGCCGTTCTCATTCTAGCCACACATGTTGTCTACATGAAGTTACTCCTCTTTGAATACAAGCACCGCAAAATGAAGCCAGTCCAGATGGTGCCGGCCATCAGTCAGAACTGGACCTTCCATGGACCGGGGGCTACTGGCCAAGCAGCAGCCAACTGGATTGCAGGCTTTGGCAGGGGTCCGATGCCGCCCACTTTGCTAGGAATCCGTCAGAACTTGCACAACCAGAACCGGCGCCTGTTGGGCATGGACGAGTTCAAAGCTGAGAAGCAGCTGGGCAGGATGTTTTATGTGATCACTCTGCTGTTCCTGGTGCTCTGGTTTCCATATATAGTGGCTTGCTATTGGAGGGTGTTTGTCAAAGCTTGCACAATACCACACCGGTACCTCTCCACCACAGTGTGGATGAGTTTCGCTCAAGCAGGGGTCAACCCTATTGTCTGTTTCTTCCTTAACAAAGACTTGAAGAAAGGGCTCCTTTCCCATGTACCAGCCTGCTGCAGGACTAAACCTCATCTGCCACGAGAGCCTTATCGCGTCATGTAAACAGAAATGACGATCTAAACATGGAGAAAAAACAAGGGCCAACCAACAGATGTGTTGTGGGAGTGTTTACTTGAGTGATTGTGGTGTTTGATTCAACGCAAGCTACTTTTAAGGAGTGGGTGTAAACTAATGAGTGTATTGGTATAGCACTGGTATTGTAAGCATGTATTTCCATCTATTGACTCCTTTTCTGTAGAAACCAGAGCATACATGGAGTCAGCCAACTTTAATTATGAGAAAAAAACTTTAATAGCTAAACATGCAAATAATAATGCTGTCACTGTGGAAACCAAGCCAGAAAAATAACCACAAACAATTCACATAATTTGTTTCATTAAGACATTCAAACATTGTTTTACCTGGTGGTTTGAGATGTAAGCAAAGAAGAATTTAAAATGTAATGATAGATCAGTCAGAAAAGCTAGATAAAGCCCTTATTTGTATGGTGACATTGAAAAGACAATTAAGTAGTGAGATACAACAGAGTCCAGAACCAGGGACACTGCCAGTCATCTCACCTGTAAGCCACAAGGTACCTTCATAATTAGGGTTTCCTTGTTAGTAATTGGCAACATGACAAAACTATAATGTTTAGATTTTCAGACACAAGGATCAATCTAAATACAGTATTTTTTCTTTTATTTACTTATTTTGGAAACACAAGGAACCAAGCAAGTATAAAGCATGTGTCACATTCAGGATTTGAAATCAATTGACATTTTTTAAAAGATAGGTAGAACTTAAACATAGTTGAAGAATCAACTGCAACATCAAAAGGACAGGTTTATGAATATCATCCAGGGGTCCTTTATCTCAGGGACCAGTAAGATTGTTTAAGCTGATCTTTTGTTTGTAATGAAACATACTCATATGAATGCCCTGAATGAGTAACGTCATTGGCCTATTACGGTATCTTGTGTGATGCAATCACTCCCAACAGGGGCCCAGTACCAGCCGTTATAGTTTGGATGATGTATTTTCATTGATCTTTATCCTTGTTTACCAATTCGGTGTCTGTTACAACAACTCCCCAAATATAGAAATGGCAGTATGCTTTTAGTTCTATACAATAGGAAAACATCTGATTAGCTCAATTAATATGAAGTGATACATGTTATCACAAACAGCTGCTTGTTATAGACAACACCTTGCCCAGTAGCATTAAAATGGTTCTCTTGGGAAGTTTTCTTCCTAACTGATCATTGCACCTACAAGTAGTGCAAGAAAGATCTCTATTGGTGAGTGTCAAAGACTGTCAGACATGTAAGAAAACAAATTTGCTATTTGTGTAATTTACTAAACTTTTCTTGAATAAATCGTACATCCAAAGGTTTTAAAATGTATTTTCAATTCTCCTGCTATATGCCAATCATAAGCAAATTAGTTAAAAATATCGAATAAATCAATAATGTATATTGCAGTTGCAAGAGAGGATCCCTGCCAATTGCAGCTGGTGAGCTGATGTCCAGCAGACACACATGTGGGTAGACATTCTGAATCATGAAATTTACTTGTGAATGTCTATACACTCTGTACGTATGTGATGATAGTTGAATAGAAATTAATATTAAATGGTTAATTTTATTTTATTTCTTACCAACTTTTTTTTAATGGATGAACAGCAACAACATGTTTTCAGGTTTGTACCTGTCAATTCTGTGAAATCTGTGAGGCAGGAGAAAAGGATATATGAAAGTATGGATCAGGCCATCCAAAATAGTTATGGTTCCTTCTTGTAGGTATGTTGGTCATGTGGAAGAAAAAAAGACTATAGGGCACAATAACTTAACAACTGTGTGTTTTAAAAAGAAATAAAGCATAACTGAGGTTTAAGGAAATCCTTGCTGATCTCCAAATAAAACGTTTTATTTTTTCTCCTTTCAACAAAAATGCCTGATAGTGGCTCTCTTTTTGTAAATAATCTTGTTTTCCTTCGCTGTACCTACATTAGAGTACCGAGAAGAAACGGGCTGTTATTTACAAAAAATACATGCCCATAAATTGTGGGCTGTTCTATAAAATGCTATTGCTTCTAGTGTTTGCTTCTCCTGTACATTTCAGTTATGTGATTGCACGTGTTTGATGATTCCCTCCATCACCACAGAGTAACTACGTAAAGGCCATTATGACCTGTCTGTTTAAATTCAAAAAGGGGAGCTGCTATGGACTGTGAAGCGAGTAATGATAGATTAAATAGCCAAAGTGAAAGACACAGCAAAGTAAAAGGAAGTGTCTGAAGAGAGAAAGCATGAAACACTACACAAGTTTCTATTACGAGTCACCTTGGCACATTCCCACTTTCAATGAAAAGAACAAACTTCCATCTGTGCCAATGATAGAACCCCCAACCATTCTGTTGTCCTGAATTATGGTTAAAAAATAATTTTCAGACATGGAATAAATCTACAGATAAAACCTAGTTTGTATTAGACTGTTTATGTTGTATACGGTATGTATAACTAGTTTTACAGAGAACTGTGGCTATATAACTGGGCACTGATATCTGCATCTAGCTTATTAGTCAGCTGTTCATTGACATTTTCTTTCAAAGTCACATTTGTTCCAAATAAAAAATACTACCAATCAAGTAAAATGTTAAAAACACAAAGCAGAGGTCTCCCCACCATAGACAGTCATCTAAATTATCCTTAATTTATACCAAAATTCTTGTCATTAATTCACTCAATCCAAAAGTATGGTGATGTATTAGTGGGCACCTGAAATGCTTTATCTTGGCACAATTCCAGTTAAATCAATTAACGGAGCTTTTCTGAAATTGATTTGTAAGTTGAGATGAAGTTTATGTTGAAGTAAGGGGGAAGGGCAAAGAGATTGTAATTGTCAGTGAATGTCCAAAAATAAAAAACAGACCTAAGACTGAGGGGGAAAGTGTGTTTGGGGATTTGAGGCCCCCCTTTGTCCACAGCTAACCTTATTTTTGTTTTCAGAATGATGGCCTTACTCCATAAAAATGTCAAACCAATGCAATACAGAGTAGATAAATGTGTCTCTTCTGTATTCACTGAAGTCATTCAAATAGACAAAACAGAACACTGTGTAAAATGTGCAATTTGACTTCTTGCTCTTCCCATCCAAACTCAGAAAAAAAAGTGGTCATGGACAATTGATGGGGAAAAAGTAACATCCACAGCAGCAAGAAACCTTTCTACTTCAGCATGATGATGACTCCACTCTGGATTTTTGTGGAATTGTTTACCCCTCTGATATCACCCTGCAGAGTAAAGGGAACATTAAAATGATCCTTGGGTTGTCCTTTCTGTGACAAAGCCAGAGAGATATGTGGATTAACAAATGATGCTGGACAGGCATAACAGTGTTTTTTAAGTGGCCTCTGGCAGATTATCTTTTGTAAATGTACTGTGATCTCTGTACCATTTAGTGTGTATTATATTTACAGCAAACTAACTTTGAAATGCAATGGAGGAGATCCTGATTTTTTATGTATGTGTGTGTGTGTTTGTGCGTGCGTGCGTGCGTGCGTGTGTACCTGCGATGGGGAAATATTGAACAGAGACATATTGCATTTTGAAGATATTAATCCTGCAAATACTCACACGTTGACCCTTTTACTCATACAGAGACCTGGATGTGTTTTTCTAACCACGGAAATGTACCACTTGTCCCTCATTCTAAAACATGTAATAGTCATCCAGGTCATAATATCTTCAGGAGGCAACTTGACTTTTAAGGAGCTTCACAGACAAAATAAATCAGTGTTTTTTTCCACATATTTAGGAAAAATTAAGGTAAAAAAAAAGCAAGAAAAAAAGCATAGAGACAAACCAAATATGATTGCCCTGGCATCAATCTGAATGTTCAATTAAAATGACTACTGTATGTCAAACTACAACAGTCCCTGCTTCAATGGGGATTATTATTGGCATTTTAATTCACTTTCAATAATAAACAAAATGGTTTGTGTAAGCTGAATAAAAAGGTGGTTTTGGTAATCTGTATTACTTGGTTTGCAATCTGTCCTATCAAACCTTTCTCACTTTAGCAATGTCGACATGTTCCCAGGCTTCAAGAAACACACGACAGCTCAAATAACAAAGAAATAAAATCCAAACTAAAATCAACTTGACTGCCCTGGTCACATTAGAGTGAAGCAGTGTGCACTTAAATGCTCCAGTTAAAACATCTGCCGGATTATGTATTTGTATAGCATACTTTCTTATCTCAAAAAGAAAAAAAATTAAATAAAAAAGAAAAAAAAAAATATATATATATATA